>JAJONR010006369.1:0-30301 GCA_029582245.1 Solanum etuberosum
AAAAAAAAAAAAAAAAAAAAAAAAAAAAAAAAAAAAAAAAAGGAAAATGGGAAAATAGAAAAAAGGAAAAGGATTTACATTAGACAAAGGGATAATCATGGATCAACTAAAATTTGTGGTGGAAGCCTCTGAGGCTGAGTCCATTACCCACAAACTTGGCCTACCCTCTGTCCACCACCTCCTCCCTGCCTTGGTTCAACCCGCACAGACCCTTGCCCGCCCACCCATCTCCAACTACCACGTCGCCGCCGTTGGCCTTGGCTCCGACGGCCGTGTATTCCTCGGCGTTAACCTTGAATTTCCTGGTCTACCCCTTCATCACTCTGTTCACGCCGAGCAGTTTCTCATCACTAACCTTGCTGTCCACCGCTGCCCCCGCCTCGTTGCATTCGCTGTCTCCGCTGCCCCCTGTGGCCACTGCCGACAGTTTCTTCAAGAACTCCGTAACCCTTCCGATCTCCAAATCCACATCACATCTCAACACCAAAACAATCCCGATGTCACATTCGAACCTTTGCGTGAAATTCTCCCTAACCCATTTGGTCCATTCGATCTCCTTGATGACGAAACTCCTTTGCTCCTCGAGCGACATAACAACGGTTTAATCCTGTCCTATGAGATTAATCACGATGGAGATCTATGCAATGGGTTTTCAGATGACGATTTGAAATCGGGAAATCTAAGTAATGGGTTTTACAAATTGACAGAAACAGAGAGTACCCTTTTAAGGATTGCAGCTTTGGAAGGTGCTAATGATTCACACGCACCTTACAGTGGGTGTCCATCAGGGGTAGCAATTATGGATTGTGAAGGGAAGATTTATAGAGGTTCTTATGTGGAATCTGCTGCTTATAATCCAAGTTTAGGGCCGGTGCAGGCGGCATTGGTGGCTTTTGTGGCTGAAGGAGGTGGTGGGTATGAGCGAATTGTGGCGGCGGCTTTGGTGGAGAAGGAGGGCGCAAAGGTAAGGCAAGAGGACACCGCTAGGATTTTTCTGAAATTGGTTTCTCCTAAATGTGACTTGAAGGTTTTCCACTGCTGTGTTGCTGAAAATGGTTGTAAAAAGGATTGAAGATTGATCTGAATTCAACCAATATTTGTTCATTTCATTCTGCAATTGCAAGTTGGCTTGTAAAAATATCCACTTTGATGAAATGAATAAAACATTTTAATCCACCATCCTATTAGCCATCATATAGTCAACTCTGAATTATTTTGTGGATAAGTTTTATTTTTTTTATTTGGTGTTTAATATCTATATTAGAATTCAATTAAATTTAAATTTATATCAGAAAGTATCACATTAGAAGTAAAGCATTTCCTAATAAAAAAAGGAGGCCACTCTTTATTATAAAACTCAAACTCGAAAACTCTATGAATGAATGAATATTTACCAGACCGCTGTTAAGTTAACGGTAGTTAATGGGAGTGTTATGCTTGTTTGTCCTGTAACAAGTAAAGGTGGCAAAATGAGCACCGCATAATCAATAATTTTGGCATCCTTTTACCTCTCTGTCAATATGTCAACTACCAGGTCACGAATGAGATTCTAAAAGCTGGCATATGCCTTCCTTACCATCTTGATTAACATTATTTTATTAAATATAGTATGATATTTGTGCCTATTTTAATTTATGTGATAGTAATTTAATCGAGCATGAAATTTATGAAATATGATAAAATGTTATAATATATTAAAACTAGTTTTTAAGTCCGTTTGATTATGTGAAATGAAAACATGATTTGAAATTACATAAGATAAAATTAAAGTTTTGTTTGGACATGCAATTTGAATTTTAAAATTGTATTTTTTTACTCATAAATATAAAAATCCCAGAAGTAGTGAAAGCTATCAAAATTGCTCCAATTCTTTATACAATCTCACAAAAATGCAAAAGTTCAATATAAAAGTATAATACACTACTACAAAGCTATTATGAAAAATACAAAATTGATTGATCGAGCTTTAGTTCAATAAAAAAGGTAAAATTGAGCAAGTATTATATTTATCGAGTCATTTATTGGTCAATATCATCAGTAATTATGTCATCATGTTCATATTCCTTGAATATTTGATCACTCATTTGATATTCTCGTAAAAATATTATATAAATATAATTTATTTATTTTTATAATATCATAAACTTATGGGTCAAATTTTATTTTTTTTAAAATACGAAATCATGATATGAAATTCTCAAATCAAGCTTTTTAGAAAATTTAAAATTATAAGATGGAATTGCAATGTCCAAAACCTTGCTTAAAATGTAAAGAATACACTTTTTACGGATATTTTATCAAATAAGTGAAAATTCAATATAAATAAAACATTGATAATCTCATTAAATATCTATCAAATAAAGAATGTATTCAATACTTTTGAAATTAACTTCTTCTTTTTTTAAGAAAAAAAAAATCACTAAAATTGGAAGAAAACGAATAAGTAATATTTTATTGTGTAGTCCGTATCATATATGCACTTGCATTATGTAAAGTGAAGGTCAAATTGTACTTTCCTATTTTCTACGGCTTCTTTACGTCCTTTTTTTCACTCACCTTTTCTCCTTTTGATTACCTTTTTACTAAAATACACATGTTAGGATTAGCGTCTACGCATAATCCTCTTATAATTGGTTCTTGATCATGAAACTCTTCTTTTTTATAGTATAGTAAAATTCTATCTTTTTTTGCTTTTCTTTGAATCTCAAAATTCATCCCCTTTTGATCAAATTCTATCAATAAACTTGATTACCTTATTTAATACTCTCTTCGTCTTTATTTACTTGTCAAATATTTCATAATTTGATTTCTATTTTAATTTGTCATTTTTGACAAATCAAAAAAGAACTTTTGCCCCTATTATATCATTAATTTATTAATATTGAGTTAATGTCTTTGAAAAATGTAGTGAATAATTATATTTGAGACTCTATTATTTAATAATGATAAAATGATAAACTCACTATATCAATCATTATTTTCTTAATAAGTTTGTCAAGTCAAAATTTAACAAGTAAAAAGAGATTGAAGAAATATATTTTAACAAATACGGCTGACAGTCCAATTTAAATAGGTGTCATCCTAATCATGATTTCTCCGGAAATTGAAGATAGTTTAAGATGATTTTTCTATGACAATGTAACACAATGTATGTTTGTTTTCAGTACAATTTGAGGTGAATTAGCTGGTGGAATATAAAATTATAATTTTGAAATAATTTATGAGATTATTAGGAAATTTATCCGCGTTTTGCATTATTGTAGAATTAAATATCGTTAAATTAATAAAATAATATTTTATTTTATAAAATCTAATTTATATAATATAATTTGATTGGATAGGAAATTTAAAAAATATGTGAAAACTTAAAAAATCTTAAAACTATTCTTAAAATAAATAAAATTAAAAATTAAAAAATTACCTTTTGTGGATTTTGTTTTGTAAATTAAATGAGATCCACCGATAGTATCAATTAAATATTTTAAAAATAAATTAATGTGTCATTATTTCTTAAATTAATTAAAAAATTATGTGCTACATAAGTCAGAACAAAGCCAGCAATATTTTATTGTGTACTCTTTATTATATATGCACTGTCATTATGTAAAAGGAGGAAATCATTTATACCTTGAAATACTTTACTTAAAAGTCAAATCTGTCTCCTCAACTTTGAGAAATAATCATTTTTCCTTTTTTTCTAATTGACTTTTTAAATTGTATGTTCTATCGTTACATTATCAATCTTTATTACTTTATACTTCTTTTAAAATCATTTTTATTTTATTTTTAATCTATATAACAATTTTTAATCAAAAAAAATTTTTTTGGTCCAAAAAAGAGAAAAATATTAATTGAATATAGTTTAATATCGTTCTATAATGAATAGAATAAAAAGGAATGTTATTAATTTTATTAAATCTATAATATGATGACCTTATAAATATATGTTGATGCAAGTAATAAAAATAATTAATAAAAATAAAGATACTTCGTAATAATTTCTTAAAAGATCATCTATTAATATTGTAAATAAATTTTAAAATTAAGTTTAAAAAATATTTTATTAAAAACAATCAAAATCCGTTTATCTACATAGATAATAGAGAATAAGAGATAGACATAGTTACATAAATGTACCCTTTTAACTTGATTTCAATTGTCATCAATACCCTCCAACTTTGGGCGTGCACAAATAAACATTTAACCTTTTATAAAATTAAACAAGTAGATACACACATTCTACATGACAATTTGTGTAAGATACACTCGAAATTGATTGTATTATGCCATGTAGATATTATATATATTTGCTACATGTAGGACGCTTGTGTTTATTTGTTCAATTTTATATAAGTTTAAATGCTTAGTTTATATGCTAATTGATGCCAAGTAAAATGCCATATTAATGTATTATGCTAAGAGATAAGTGAAGCTTCAATATAAATGCAAATAACACATTCATACATACATACTTAATGTATGTAATATTAAAATAACAATCATAAAAAAAAGGAAAAAAGGACAAATATACCTCCTGAACTATCGTAAATGGTATGCAGATACCCTCCGTCATAGTTTTGGGACATTGGTGCCCCTGCCGTCCAAAAATTAGAGCACATTTACCTTTCACTCTAACGGAAGACCAAATAGGAACACGTGGCGCAATCCTACGGATGGACCTGTTTGACCAATTAATTAGACCCAAAATTTAAAACCAACCCATTTTTATGTTGTCTTTGATGTTGAGTAAGGTAGAGCAAATGAAGGCATTTTGAGTGGTGCAATTGGAGGAAAAGAGCACTTTGGATTTTGTATGGTTAATGCTTTCACCAGATTCCAAACAGAACCTCCTCATGGTTTGGACAATGGTGTTGCAATTCTGAACATTAGCTTTGGCAAAAAGGATCAGGTCATCAGCAAAGAATAGATGAGAAATCCTAGGGCCAGATGTGGTTATCTTAATGGGGGACCAATTTTTTTTCTCAACCTCAGTGTAGATGCATCTGGAAAGTCTTTCCATGCAGATAATGAACAAATAAGGGGAAATGAGGTCACCTTGTCTGATGCCTCTAGTAGGTTTGAAGAAATCAATTTTCCCTCCATTCACAAGGATGGAAATGGAAGTGCTACTCACACAGGACATGATGAGGTTGGTGAGCTTTGGGGGAAAATTGAAGTAAAGGAGGGAATCCCTGATGTACGACCATTCAAGCTTATCAAAGGCTTTTTCAAAATCTATTTTAAGGATCATGTTGGCATTTCTTCCCTTAATTTTGTTGAAATGGGTGATGAATTCCTGGACAATGATAGCATTGTCAGCAGCTCTTCTATTGGACAAAAAGTTAGCTTGGTTTGGGCCTATGATCTTGGGGAGGAAAGGCTTAATTTTGTTCACAATGATCTTGGTGACAAGCTTGTAGGTGGTGTTGCAGAGACCAATAGGCCTGGAGTTTCTTATATTAGAAGCATTCAAGCTTTTTGGTATTAGACAAAGAAGGGTGGTGTTCATGGAGCTAGGCATAGTGCTTGAAGCAAACACTTCCTTGCAGAAATCGGAGGTCTTTGTCCCTACTTCCTTCCAATATCTTTGGTAGAAGAGGGGGTGCAGACCATCAGGCCCAGGAGCCTTGGTAGGCTTGAAGGAGTGAAGGGCTTGGGTGATTTCAGAGTCTCTAAGTGGGTGGTCTACAATTCCAATGAAAGGGGTATGGCCCTGAGTCTGGTTTTCCTCATCCTTACCTTTAAGCATGGATTGGGTATGGTCGGTAGTGAAAAGCTTGGAAAAGTAGGATATAATGTGGGAAGTGATCGGGTCATGGTTAGCCATGGTGTTCCCCATGTCATCCTTGAGGCTAAGGATTTTATTTCTCCTCCTTCTGTTAATGGTAGAGGCATGGAAGAATTTTGTGTTGGCATCCCCCTGACTCAGCCAGTCAATTCTGGATTTGGTTTTCCAGAATTCCTCCTCCACTTTGAGGAGGGCATCATAGTCATTGAGAAGACTTGCTTCAAGGTCCCAGGGTTAGGGACTGTGTAGGTAGGAGGGGGATTTTTGGATACCGTCCAATCTGGCAAGGATTCTCCTTATTTTTCCTGAAAATGTTGCCAAAGGTAGTCTTGTTCCATTCCATTGCATCCTTCTTAAAGGTGTCAATGGACTTTTAGAGGTTCAGAGAGAGATCAAAACATCTTTTGACTAAGTCTCTAAAGGTGGGGTGCCCACACCACATGGGCTTCATTCTGTAGGGCTTGTTAGTATTCAAATTGTGAGGAAGGTCAAGGCTAACCTGAAGGGGACAGTGGTCAGACTTGGTCCTAGGTAAGTGGGTAACAGAAGCATGGGGATACCTGATTACCCAGAAGTTGTTGGCCACACATCTATCTAGTCTTTCTAGGATAAGGTTTAACCTATTTCTGTACCTCTTATTGGTCCAAGTGTATTTGCAACCCTTATAACCTAGGTCTACCATGTTACAGTGGTCCAGGCATTTCCTAAACATGTTAGCCCTAAAATTATTTATGCTCCTACCACCATGCTTATCACTGGATCTAAGGATTTCATTGAAATCACCCCTATTAACCAGTCCCCTTTGATGTTTTTGGAAGGGTTGGTTAGTTCATTCCAACGGTTAGTTCTAGCATTGAAGTCATTGCTGGCATAAATTGCCGAGAAATACCACAGATTGGGTTCAGATGATACCTAGATCATGACATGGATGCTCTGGGAGGTAATGGAGATGTCGCTGAGTTTGAGGATGTCCTTTTTTCACATGATAACAATACCTCCTGATAACCCTGTAGCAGCCGACTGAATCTGGGAGTCAAAATGCAGGACTTCGGTGAGACGTTTATGCTCTCCCAGCCTAGTCTCTAGTAGTACGAGCATTGCGGGCTTGTGAAGCTTCACCATAGCCTCACACTGGCGTCTGAAGCTAGCACTATTGGCGCCCATAACATTCTAGATGATAAAGTTCATCATATTTGGAATCGGGGGTAGAGATGACATTGGGCCCTTCCCTTTCTCCACTTGAAAGGGTTCCTTCGATTCCCAGAGTGCCTTCATGGAAAACGCCGGTGGGGTGTTTTCCCCTTCTATCCTCAGGTTCAGTGAGAGTTTGGTCACTGCTGGGGGCAATACAGTATTATGGATTCACTTGATAGTTCTTTAAACTCTTTCATTATGAGGTTTACCAATACGACGGCCTGAGTTTTTTTCTCCCCAAAGGAGGCTAGAAGGAGTTCCAGTTTTTCGTTGCTCTTCCTTAGGATATCTGCCGCAGAACCTTCCCCCATTTCCTTCTCTTGATCTTGTGGAGGTTCTGGGGGGGGGGGGGGGTCTCCACGGGAGTCCATGGCATGAAGGATAGGTTTAAGGCCCCCCCCCCCCCCGGGGGCCCTGGGAAGAAAGGTAGGCTCTTGAGTGTTTGGGACATGAGGAAGCTCATTGAACTCAGTGGTAAGGGGCATTGGATCCCAGGAGTTGAATTTGGAGGAGTCATTGTGTCCATATCAGATCCCCAAGCCCTTGTATGGCATGATTCAGTCCTTCCTTGACTAAGTGTGCTAGGTATGCAGGGTCCTGCACAATCAGTGTTACTGGCGTATCCCCAACGGTCGCTTGTAGGGAGATGGACTTCCCTTGCATCGCCATTTCCAGCCAGGAAGAGGGGATATGGTCCGGTGATGGGGGACGAATATCATAGTTAGAGGGAGGTTGGGCGGAGATGCCATTGCCAAAATGGTAGTGGATTTCTGTTTGGTCGGAATCTTGGGGGCTTTCTTTTTCTAGAATTTGGGGGGGGGGGGGTTGGAGAGGAGTTAATTGAAGTGACATTGGCCATCACTTCAATAGTAGCTCTGTGATGATTGCCTGCTAGAGAGTAGGTTGTGCAGGCGCTAGGGAGGGTGGAGGTGGTGGCGGTGTCCATGGGACTTGCCTCCGGGGTGAGAGAGTGTAAGGGAGAAGGGCCATTCGGATGGCCCCCCCAGGGCCGCCTTCATTAAATTGCTTGATCACATTCGGGTGGGAGTTATTTACTTGGTTAAAGACTTCCTGGATGAAGATCTCTCTAGATCTTTTTGGGTGAGGGCCATTAATGGTGTTAGGTGGGAGCATTTTCCCACCTGGAGGGGGGGGGAGGTATTTTTGAGGTTTTTAGGTAAATTATTAATTAAATTATTAACATTATCTTTTTTATTATTAATGAGAATGCGGTTAACTGTGATGGAGTTTTCTCCGTCTAGCTGGATTAATTTATTAAAGGAGTTGGGGCTGAGTAACTTACCTGGTGTCGCCGATGCATTTCTTACCTGGGTGTGTGTGTGTTTTTGTTCTTCTGCCCCTTGTTCTATCCCGTGTTGATTTTTTCGTTTGGGGCTTTTTTTCCTCTTTGGAAAGGTGACGACATGCCATACTTCTTCTTCGGTTTCTACTTTTTCTGTGGGTGTGCTGGTACTTGCCGGTGTTTGCTTTTTCTAGTGAGGACAATTCCGCAGAACATGTCCAATCGTTCCGCAACATGTTCATAATATTCCCTCTCCCTCATAAACTACTTTCTGAGTGTAAGTTCCAATTTGGACTTCATTTTGGAGAGGTTTACCTATCGGAACCTGTATGCAGATTCTTGCATAACGGCCTCTTAAAGTCGCCGAGGTGCATGAGTTAATTTTCAATAGTCTGCCTAATTTTTTTCCGATTCTCTCAAGTACTTCTCTGTCGTAAAACTCTGTTGGTATTTGTGGTAGCCTCGTCCAAATTGCTGTGTGATATTCTAATGAATCGTTTGGGACGAAATTTGATTCCCATCTTCTTACTGAAATGAAGCTTCCCTTGACAAACCAAGGGCCATCATGGAGAACCTTGCTCATGCTTTCCTGTTTGTTGAATTTCGCTATGAAAAAATCCCAACCCAGATCAATGAGGGACAGCGGTATTATGAGATTCCATAGGTCGATCAGCTTGCTTTTTAGGTATCTGTGTGAGATTTTTTTCCATGCAGCTTGACGATAACATAATATTTCCAGGGACTGTAAATTCTCTGTTTCTCTTCTTCGGAGAGAAAGATGGGTCCAGCATCCTGCCTATCTTCACACATTGGGATTTCATCTTCATGGTTGTATGATAGGTTCAGTTCCTTATCATTGTTAAGGAGGGCTGCTTTGAATGATATTTCCGGTGGATCTGGTGGTTTGGGCGGCGGAATTACGTGCACTTGTTGGTAGTCATGGTCAGTTCTGCAGAGTCCGTAAAGTTCTTTATCGTTACATTATCAATCTTTGTTACTTTATACTTCTTTTAAAATCATTTTCTTATTTAATTTTTTAATCTATATAACAATTTTTAATCAAAAAATATTCATTTGGTCCAAAAAAGAGAAAAATATTAATTGAATATAGTTTAATATAGTTCTATAATGAATAGAATAAAAAGTAATGTTATTAATTTTATCAAATCTATAATATGATGACCTTATAAATATATGTTGATGCAAGTAATAAAAATAATTAATAAAAATAAAGATACTTCGTAATAATTTCTTAAAAGATCATCTATTAATATTGTAAATAAATTTTAAAAATTAAGTTTAAAAAATATTTTTTTAATAACAATCAAAATCCGTTTATCTACATAGATAATAGAGAATAAGAGATAGACATAGTTACACAAATGTATCCTTTTAACTTGATTTCAATTGTCATCAACACCCTCCAACATTGGGTGTGCACAAATAAACATTTAAACTTTTATAAAATTAAACAAGTAGATACACACATTCTACATGACAATTTGTGTAAGATACACTCGAAATTGATTGTATTATGCCATGTAGATATTATATATATTTGCTACATGTAGGACACTTGTGTTTATTTGTTCAATTTTATATAAGTTTAAATGCTTAGTTTATATGCTAATTGATGCCAAGTAAAATACCATATTAATGTATTATGCTAAGAGATAAGTGAAGCTTCAATATAAATGCAAATAACACATTCATGCATACATACTTAATGTATGTAATATTAAAATAACAATTATAAAAAAGGAAAAAAGGATAAATATACCCCCAAACTATCGTAAATGGTATGCAAATACCCTCCATCATAATTTTGGGATATTGGTGCTCCTGCCGTCCAAAAATTAGAGCATATTTACCCTTCACTTTAACGGAAGACCAAATAGGGACACGTGGCGCAATCCTACGAATGGACCCGTTTGACCAATTAATTAGACCCAAAATCTAAAATCAACCCATTTTTATTTTAAATCCATCCGAAACCTTTGACCCAAATTAAAACACCCAGCTCCAAACCAGCTCGCCACCACCAAAACGCCATCGGAAACACCTCCACGAACCAGACCCATTTCACCATTAGCCATCAGGAGTCGACCATTAAACCAACCTCCATTTTCCAGCAAACAAAACCAAAATCGGACCCCAAACCGGTGACCATCGATACCCCTCCACCTCACGCCGAGCAGCAAGCAACGACCAAAAAAAATTCCAACCAAAAGCCACCATATTGCCGTAAAGCAGCCATTAACGGTGAGCTCGAAGCTCAGGTGAACAACAACGAAATCCATATCCAGCCAGCAAGCTCAAAGCTCTGACCAAACAACTCCGGCGAAGCTCAAAGCTTCAACAATTTCCAACAACAGTAACAACCAGCAACCACCGGCGTGGCTCCAACTCCGGTAATCTCTTTCACGTCGTTTTTATTTTCGGATCTGGCCGGAGGGGTTCAAAATCCGGCCATCCTTATTGTTAATTTATGATTTTTAATTACTAATAATTTTCCGGTGAACATTGTTCTTTCTTCCCGTTTTGATTGCTGTTGTTTAGGATCTTGACTTATTTTAGTGTGAGTGATTTTCTGTTTATCTTTTATATGTAGAATATACATTGTTGCAGGGGAAATGAAATTTATGGTAACAACAGCATGATGAATTCCGTTTGCATTACCCTAATGTGTTCTCTCACTCAAGCTTTGCAACAAATGAAGACCCAAGACTTTCAGGAATTATCAAAATTATTTTACTACTCTAGACTATATGGTAGCCCTTGAAAGTTATGTTTTTGTTGTGCAAAGGTCATAGAAAATTTGAAGGATTTAAAGAGACCATTAGCCCTGGCAGGTTCAATTTGTATGGATTTAGGAATATGGGTGTTTTAATTTGGGTCAACGGATTTTGGGTGAGTTTAAAATAAAAATGGGTGGGTTTTTAAATTTTGGGTCTAATTAATTGGTCAAACGGGTGTCTCCGTAGGATTGCACCACGTGTCCCTATTTGGTCTTCCGTTAGAGTGAAGGGCAAATATGCTCTAATTTTTGGACGGCAGGGGCACTAATGTCTCAAAAGTATGACGGAGGGTATCTGCATACCATTTACGATAGTTCGGGAGGTATATTAGTCCTTTTTCGTGACACCCACACTTAACTTCCTAGGTGACCGAACCAACGAATTAAACTCCAACTCATATTAATTGTTCAACTTACAAAATACAAATCATAATGCGGAAGCTCAAATCTTATTAATGTAAGAAATATAAATCCACTAAAGCCTATAAAATATTGTTTCCCAGAACTTGAAAGTCATCACATCAAGGACATCTAATCTCCAAATACTAAGCCTAAGAGTATCAAAGATACCAAAATAAATGAATAAAGTAGTTTTTGTCCGAAAACTAAGGACTTCATGTCATGACTGAGAGAATCCAACACGAGCTAGAATGAATAACTCACCCTGAACCTGATGTGCTGGAGACTGGCTAGAGCTGAGGGCGAGTCGAAGTCGCTGATACACTCGCTGCATTCCACAATAGGAAAACAAAGAAAATACAAGTAGGGAGTCAGTACATGCCATGTACTGAGTAGATATCATCAGCCGATTCAAAATAGAAACCAATATGCATAAAGTAATAACATGAAATTAACTATAGCACTTAGAAGGTGACAAGCAACAACCAACATGAACAAGTGACAACAACACTGAAGCAATTACGTAATCAGTCACAATACCAAACACACACACGAGGACTCATGCCTCCACACCACGCTCATTTGGGAAATTGGTTCTTTGAGATTGAGTACATTAAGTTAATTCAATATGTTTTCCTTTAATGTTACCGTGCCGGAACGTGACACCCGATTCAATAATATCGTGTCGGAATGTGACACCCGATCCAATAATACCGTGTCGAAATATGACACCCGATCTAATAATATCGTGTCGGAACGTGACACCCAATCCAATAATACCGTGTCGGAACGTGACACCCGATCCAATAATACCGTGTCGGTGTCGGCTCGTGGCACCCGATCCAACCATATAGTTAAGTCATTTGCCATTCTTTACAATCTCTTTCCACTTCCTTAACAATATTTCATAAAGTCTTCTTTATTCAAGACACAATATTTCATTAAGTCTTCTTTATTCAAGGCATCACTTTAATAGAACTAGTTCAAGATTATGGATTTTGTGGTCTTGAGATTACAGGCCATTCACAACAACACATGAATTTTTCAAACCACAACAACCAAGTACATAGAAAAATTGACAATATCACTCGATGATTATCAATCGCTATTAAGAGTCTATCTATCACATAGAATAAACCATAACCTACCTCAATCGAAGAACCGAAATCAAGCAAGCTAATTCCCCAATGCTTTTATTTTCCTCAATGCTTTCGAACGTTTCCAATCTATCAAGTATACAATATTCATAAGCAAACAAGTCTATAGACACTCATATTACTATATGTCTAGACTAGACCTAATAATCTACTCAAATCTATAATCAATTTCCTAAATTTTGATACCAACTAATATATCAAGTCTCATATTTCATAAATTTTCAACCTAGGATTAAGTTTCAATTCCTCAAATTACCATAATTTAATGATATTCATATAATACAATACACCCAATATTTAATTTTTATCTCAACATATCCAAACTTGATTTATAATATAACACCTTACAATGCAATTTCAACCCAACACACAGATCGTATCTATATTTATGCAATATAGTCGAAACTTTATAAATAAAACTTTGATGTGAACTGATGCAATTAATATTTTGATCATCGCCTAATCATTAACTAGACTTACCACTAATTTACTCAAAAGTCTCAAAAACACACCTGGTAGCAATAGTTTCCTTCAACTTGCTTCTGTACGGCTATTGCATATACTTCCTATTTTCTAAGTTTCAACATATAATAAAATTATAATAAAACAATTATGCCTTCCCAATTCATAGAACCAACAACCATTGCCGCAACAACATGGGATATTAATTGTGATTGGGATTTACCTGAAGCCGCCGTCGATCCTCTCTACTAATCTATCGCACGGGTAAGTCTTCTCATCTAACTTATTTTTCCTAAATTAATAATGAATCAAAATTACTGACTTTTATTAATTTTCTCTCTACTTATGGGCCAAGTGACATAGAGTATTAAATAAATTTATGACTTGACCCATTTATAATCAATTAAAAAAATCAATTATTTAATAAATACCCATCAACTAAATCACCGTAATTAAATAAATAGTTCAAAATCACCCTTTAAAATTTACGAAAGAGTCGAAATAGTTCTAATACTAAAAAATGACCTAACGGGTCATTACATTTGGATTGATTTCTCAACCTATAGATAAGGTTGTTCATTCACCATTGTAATACACATGAGAGACATGAAGACATTTTAATAAGTTGATCTCTATATTCTATTCCCCATATATCTGTAGTATATTGCTTATATTTTACAACATGTTATCAGCACGAGACTCTAGCCAATTGAGATTGAGTTTTAGTTTTTATTTAGCTCATGTTTTGGTTGATCTCTTCATGAGAATCAACAAGGAAAAATGATAACTACTGGAATCAAGGTATTATATGCATAAAATCAAGTATGTATTTTCTAGAATCTTTTTATGATTTAGAATACATTAGTGTTCGGTCACTAACATTGGCTAGGAACCAAAGACATATACTACTACTTATTGAATATGACATGCTCTACAAAATTTCTTAAATGGAAGAAGGTATAATGTTTTAGGAGCATGAGTTTGAATATTATTTTGATTATTTTGAAAGACTTAAAAGGTGAGTCATGTTGTACTTCGGTCTATTATACCGTTGGTTGAGGGTAAGACGGTGGATTCAAGTCCCATCACACAAAACGGGTAAGACATCAGGTTAAAGTCAAGATGCACCATAATGAAAAATGTTTGAGGATAAGACGGTAGATTCATGTTCTATCGCACCAAGAGGGTATGAAATCAATTTGAGTTTTGATGCACCATGATGATAAGGATTGAGTTTGAGTCCCATAGAATTATGGCCTAACACACCTTATATGGGTAAGACATTGAGTTTGAGTCTCAATGCACTATAATGATGACTAAGGCTTTGATGAAAAGCCATGAAATTCATCCCATTGAATTTGATCCATTTCCTGAAACGAATGTGGTAGCAGTACATGATAAGTTTGAAATCCACCCAATTGCTCCATTTTATCATATGAATGTGGCAACAGTGAATCATAAGTCTGAAAGATGACTAGTGATTGAATGTATGAATAAGGGCGTGGATGGAAAGAATTATAATAGTCATCATTGTGGTAATTATGAAATAAAGAGCATTGTGGGTTCTCCAAATAGGCGTTCAAAATGTGAAGGTAATTCTTATCATCATAATGGTATGCAATGTCATTGGACCCATGGTCGTTGTGCGACCTAATAATATAAAAATCATCCATCAAAAGAAAGAAAGATAAAGTGGTGGTACACTTGACCTTTCAAAGTGATGTTGAGGTGGGTCATGTCAAAATGATGAATTTCAAAGGCATGATAATGTGCTTATAATAAAAATTTATGAAACACATATAAATGATTAGTCCATTCCTTAAAGAGAATGTCACTTGTGATAGGCATCGCGAATGCTCGACCATTCTGAAATATAATGGGTCAAGATATGATAAAATCATTATGAGTTGGATATATGCCACAAATCACCTCTATGGGATATTTGAAAAAATTGATATATGCCACAACTCACCTTTACGGGAGGTTTGAGAAAAATATAGATCAGTTGGCATGACCCTTTGGCCATTCTGATTTAAATGTAATGCAAAAGTAATTGATAATTCACAGGACTTATATGATGAAGAAATAAAAGATTCTTTAAGAATTCTCTTGTGTTGCTTGTTCTCATGATAAAATGATCATTGTATCATTATACCAACTAAGGTTGAGATTGTATTCCATGAGGTTTTGAAACATATAAAAAGGTGAATATGAGTTCGTTCTCCTGCCATGTGGACCGTTTGCAACTATATAATAGTTGCATCTATGGGATGGTCACATGTGCTTTATTTTCAACTTACAAATTAGTTTTTGTAAGGTTGTTTGTTCGAATTTTAAATTAAGAGCACAATTCCAAATTATGAAATTATATTGATAATGCTGACTGGTTTAACAAAAATTGTATGCCTCCAATTATAGATAAATCATGGGTATGAGAACAAAACTCCCGAATATAATTTGGTATGAGATGAGTTTATTTAACATGTAGCAACATATGTATGCATCAAGCCAACAAGGTTTTCCCATCATAATTGGTCCAGGGTCGGAAATCAAATAATTTTCATCTAAAGTTTGAATGTGCGGTATCTTATTTAATTGTTCCACCACGCACAATATGGATCCCCAAATGAGGTCGAGGTGAATGTTAGATTTTCTAACATTAGGGGGAGAGATGATTGGCAACTGAAAATTATGAGATGAATTATGAATTATCCAGATCCTCGTTTAAAAAAAATATGAACTTAAAGTTTAAGAGATAATTCATTGGCATAATGTTGCTAATTCATTGGCAGATGAATTTACTGACCCTATGTTATGATTCAGTTGTAAATGCTCCAATGAGAAGTCATTGAAGGATAGAGTCTATGGTACACCTGAAGTGTGATAGACTAATCGATTCCAAAAGAAAAACTTCTTAAGGAAGGAGAGGAGCAAATGATCAAGATGGTCATGTTAATGAGGCAAGTGCTTTAAAAGAAGAATGATGACATAACACTTCATAAAACCTTGACAAAGATTCAGATACCTGAAGTGATGAAATATGAAGAGATCTCGATAAGTTATGTCGTATTGGAATCGAGTCAAATGACCGTCGACAGTATCTTTGATATGACGTAGATCTCAATGCTACAAATGATGACGAGGATCTTGAATTAAAATCTTTCATATATGTGGACAGATAAATGATTGGCCAAATGAAATGCACAATTCAAGTATATTATGTTTCACTTTGAAAGTGATGTTTTGGACTTATAGTCCATGGATCAAGATATAACGTCATTGGGGGTACAAATGAACCATTGTGTGAAAGTATAACCATAAGATATAAAGTACGGTGTGTGCTTTGGGGGCATAAAGATTTTTTTGCAAAAATCCTGACATTAGTAAATGAAGATATATTCTCCAGTGGTGGATGCAATGAGGCTTGTTTCAGTCTGGCAATAGATGAAATATTTGATTATGTGTAATGAGTGATTATCATGTCTAGCTAGACGATGAATATTATATGAAAATCCTTGAAGGATTTAAAAGATCTTAAAGCAATTCCATTGAGTACCCCAATGGTTGTGATATTGCTTAACATAAAGAAAGATCAATTTCAATATCATGAAAATGATTGAAAAATATCATGTATCAGTGCCATTGGTGCACATACAGATTATTGATTATGCAGATGCTGGGAACTGTGTGATTCTTTTTTGAAATGGGATATTCCAGCCACCATGTATGAAGACAATACTACATGTATAGCTCAATTGAAGGGAGGATACATCAAAGGAGACTGGACAAAGTACATTTCACCAAAGTTCTTCTTCACACGTGATCTTTAACAAAATGGTGAGCTAGAAGTTCAACAAATCTGTTCAAGTGATAATCTTACAGATTTATTCACTAAGTCATTGCTAACATCAACAATTGAGAAGTTGAGATAAAAGATTGAAATGAATCATCTCTGAGATATCAAGTAAAGCTTTTATCGCGGGTGGGGTGAAATATGTGTTGTACTCTTTTCCTTAACCATGGTTTTGCCCCAATTGAATTTTCCTGGTAAGGTTTTTAATGAGCCATCACTCAAGACGTATTATGTACTCTTTTTTCTTCACTAGACTTTTTCCCACTGAGTTTTTCCTAGTAAGGTTTTAACGAGACACATTATCTATGGACATCCAAGGGGGAGTGTTATAAATCCATTGAACTAAGTGGATTGTCCATTGAGTTTATCCATAAACTTATACTTATCATCTAGGTGTATTCCATAGGTTCTATGAATCATTTTGGATAAGAATGTATCTATTTATTATGATACTTAATATGGTGACTTTTGGATTAATTTCTCAACCTATAAATAGGGTTGTTCATTTATCATTGTAATACACATGAGAGACATGAAGACATTTGAATAAGATGATCTCTATGTTCTACTCCCTCTATATCTTGTTTATATTATTTGTAGTATATTGCTTATATTTTACAGCATTAATAAATTTTTAATGTTTTTATATATTTTTAGGAGACTACTTTGAAAATTGTAAAAATAATAATATTAAAAAATAATTTTTAATTCATATCATTAAATATTTTTTAAAGAATTAATCGTTTCATATTCCAATAATCCATTCAATATGAATTAAAAGGGAGTACTAGTTCTATCTTTTTGCTTTTGATGGAATTTTATCATCAACTTATTACCTTATTTAATATATTTTGATAAATATGGCTGACTGTTCAATTTAATCATTTGAAGATATAGGTGTCATCCTTTATCATGGTCTCTCCTGGAAATGAAACATAAACAAGGTGATGTGACACCTTTCTATGACCTCCATTTGCATTTATCTTTCTTCTTCTTTTTTTGGCCTTTTTAAAAAAAAAATAAATTAATTATTGTATTGTAAAAGTAATTACTGAATTTATTACAAATAAATATTTTATTAATGGATGAACATTTACAACAAAAACTCTTCACATTCTTTTTTTTATTTGTTGTCTCACTTCTAATCATAAAATGATAATATTTTCTTATATTTTTAGTATTTTTTAATTTATTCACAAGGAGTTATTACCCATGACTTACCTCTCTTTAATTTTAACTTTTAATAATATTCATAACTCCCATAATTTTTATGTCCATAACCTCCAAACTTAAATTTGTAAATTTATGATACCTTATGGTATTCCTCTATTTTGCCTTTAGATTCATATTTAGTTTCATGAAGATTCACACTAACATGTAAGAAAGAAGAAGTACATGAAGGTAAGAAATATTTCATTCTCAAGTCTTTATTTTTTCATTTCCTCTATTTTGTCTATATAAATTCATTTGATTTGTGAATGAACTAACATGTAACAAAGAAGAAGTACACGAAGGTAAGAAATATTTCATTCTCAAGTGTTTATTTTTTCATTTGTTCTATTTTGTCTATATAAGTTCATATGTAGTTTCATGAAGATTCACATTTAAAATTATCATTTCTCTTCTTCATCATATTTGTTTGTGAATTATCTAACATGTAACAAAAAAAAAGTACATGAAGGTAAGATATATTTCATTCTCAAGTCTTTATTTTTATTTTTATGTACTTGGACATGCTTTCTTAGTATTTTGTTTATATATGTATGTATTATATATCATTCACCAAGCAAGTATAATAAAAATAAATACCTTTATAATTCTTAACAATGTGTTGTCAGTATGTAATTGTTCTTTCTAATAGTTAGTTTTCGGGATATAATGTAGTTTGATTATAATATTTGTTAGATTTCAAGAAATGATAATTATTTAGTATTGTTAGTACTATTGAAAAAATAATATACAAATATATTACATATAGTTTAAATTTCTTTTTTTCTTTTGGTATAATTATTTTTTAATTGGTACATGATATTTTATTTATTCATATAGTATTTTTTTTTATTCAATTGGTTGCATATGATGAAGAGTTTGACATATGGAGCAAAATTGATGGCGGATCTACTTGCAAAGGAGGATGGTAGAAAGAAAAAAAATGAAGCATAATTAAACACTATTTTTGCTAGATCTTTTTTTTTTTTACTTTGACTTGTATTAGTAACTTAAGCTACTTTTCCTAGATTTTTTTTTAAAATTTTGATTTGTATAAATAATTTAGCTATATGTATTGTCAATATTAATCATTTGGTCTTTTATTATTCTACTTTTTTTTTGGTTATGAAGCACGATTAATATAATTATCTCCTTTCAATAACAAAAAAAATATTATGATGATTAGGAGTTTCATTTTTATTATACTTGCAAAAAAGTAATTGAAAATAAAATATTAATTTCGTGATGCCATTTTTTTGCGTGTGTAACAATATGTTCTTGTCACCATTCTTTTTTGTTTGAAATGAATTTATAATTTTTATGCAGTCACCAATTATTATATTTTTTGTTCATTTTTTTTTTTGTATTTTTACCCCTTATTTTTCATTAATTTATTTTACAAATAAAATCAATGCATAACTATTAATACATTTAATGTAATAAAATTGTACATTTGAATTATTTATAATTCATGTCTCTTCATCTACTTGTAACTTCAAATCTTAAATATTATTCATAACTTTTGTATGTTTCATTTTTCATAATTCTTATAAATATTTAATTAGCATTTAAGAAATTATAATTAAAAAATATAATAAAAATTTAAAAGTTTTTTTACGATATCAAAATTTGTATAGAAAATTAGTACTCCTACAAAACATAGAGGAAATTCAAACATATAAATTATTTTCAACGTAATACAATATATTGTTATTTCAACATATTACCTCTTATTCAATTTACTTCACCACGGTGAATATTTAGTTCTACTATATACATATGAATAGTTTGCACTTAAAAAAATGCAAAAAAATATTCTATTTTATATGTTTTAAAAAATGAAAAAAATGTATCATGTCACAGATGAAAAAAATATATTAATATTATCTTATATATCCGATACTAACCTAAATATAAATATTTTATATTATCATCTTATAAATATTTCATATAGCCTCGCGAAGCACATGCAATTTCACTAGTTACTCTATAAAAATGAGGGAATAGGAGAGGAGCTTAGGGTAAAGTGTCTGAATTTACAAAGAGAGGAACTTAGGAGTTGGCATAGCTGCTTTGTTGTATAGCTCCCAGTAGACAGTAAAATTCGCGTCAAGACACTAATAATCAAGACTGGAATAGTATCACATCAATCGTATTTATTGATTTCAAAGTGTGAATGTTACAATCTCTATGATTCCTCTGAATTCGTCTTTTTTGATATAATTCAAGGGCTCTTGAACTTGATCTTGAATTTGTCTTGAACTTGATCTTGAATTTGTCTTGAACTTGATCTTGGATTCAAGGGTATTGGAGTTGTTCTTGAATCTTCGATGAACTTGAACTTGAACTTGAACTTTATCATGATCTTGACTTTTACTTGAATTCAAGGGCTTCGAGCTTTTTCTTGAATCCGATGGTATGGTCTTGATCTTGATCGTTTTTGAACTTGAATGCTTGAATTCTTAAACTTGTAGCTTATATAGAAATTTATGGCGTTTGTACCATGAACTTTCTCTAGCTTCTTTAGAATTTTCTGTCTCTTTTCTGAATTATGAGGATCCATATTTAAAGTTTTAGAATAGACGAGTTGTGATTGAAATATGATTCCCTGCGGCCAATCAGATTTAAGTGACATGACATATGAGTTTTATGGAGCGGACTTGTCATTTTTGACACATGTCATGATCCTATTGACTTTGTTGTTTGACTTGGCATGCAACATCATTTACCACGTGGCACCAAAATGGGCCTCTAAGATGAAATGAAATTGAGTTTAGCAAACTTAATTCATTTATTGTAGTCCAAATCAATTAATTTGGACTTTAATTAAATCCATATTTATTGGACTTAAATAATTAATCCAATTATATTAATCCGTAATAATTATTTGGACTAATATATTTATGAATTTAATATAATTCGAATAATTTATATTTAATGAATTTTAAATGATTACAAATTCCCTGCTTCAAAACTTGTTGGAGTATAAACTTTGCGGAGACTAGTTTTGAAGTACAAGTGTAGTATTTAAAACTTGAATGCCCTTTGGAACAAATTTTTTTCCAATTTAATTGCTCAGCATTTTCACTCTTTTTTTTTTTAAATTCCAGGAGATTCTTTTCAACAGTAATAACTAGATTTGATATGCAATCCTACTTAGTGTCATTAACACATGCATAACATTATTTAGCTACTTGAAACCATGAAAAGTACATTAATTTACCAATTGTCTATGTTGTGCCAGGCGTCATTTATTTGAAGAAAATAAACAAACAAATATATAGTTAGCACAATACTTTTAACAATAAATATTGTTTTGTATTTTCAACTAACAGAAGCGGCACAATAATGAAATTAGAATCCTACTCAAATTGCTCTTCCAACATAATCCTACTAGGAGTTGCAAATGTTTTTTTTGATTCACAATTTTTTTCCAATCATTTAGTCCTATTAGGAATCAAGTGTCCAAGTTTTGTTTTACTTTGGACGAGTGCATCCACGATATGTTCGCTCTATAAATAGACTCTACATTCCCATCTATAAGCATCAATTTATAGGGCTTGTAAATCAGCAAATCTGTAACACTCCCAAATTTTTTAAGTTAAGACTCGAATCATTCTTCATTTGTAAATAAGATCGTACCGGGTGATACTATATTAAAAAAATATTTACCATTTATAGCAATAACATTTTTTTTCATTTGATCACTTTTAATACATTTATAATACAGTTTTAATACATATTACAAAGAATAATTTATTATTCACATATAATACAAGTTTTATTGATGAATAATACATTTATCAAACATTTTAATACACTTATAATTCAATGTATCAATTTCTTACCAAACAAGTTGCCACACCCCGAGCCAACACCGTGGACGCGACTGGCACTCGAGAGCCATTGTTGGCCCCAAGCGAACCCTTGACCTGGCTTAACTCTTAGCGGAAGACTTACTCAACATAGAATAACTCAAATGAAAGCTTTAACTCAAAAAGTCTCAAATTACACAACTTAGAATAGTTTAGAAATAAACATTTACTAGCCAAAGAGGCAACTCAAGTCTAGAACATAACAATTGAAATGAACAAGACTCATGAACTACTATCTATCTATCTATGAAGCCTCTAATACTATGAGGGATGTCAGGACAAGACCCCTGATCATCTTAACAACTGAAAATAACTGAAAGTAAATAAGGGATCCTCCGAAAGCAAGGAGGCTCACCAACAACTCTGGAACTCAACTGGATCAACGAAGCACTGGATGCTGATCCTGGTTACCTGTATCTGCATCATAAAAGATGCAGGCCAAATGATGACAGTACATGAAATGTACAAGCATGCGAGAGGAAATCTAAAACAAGACATAAGCCTGAACTGGAACTGAAGAAACAACTTACCTCGTCTCAACTCAACTCAACTCATTTAAATATAAAGCAGTAATAAAGATGCAATATAAAGAAAATCTTTTAAAACAGTAGACAATAACTCAATATATTAGAAAAAACAATATAATTCAGTTTGTATGCAAAAATACAAATAACTCTGTGGGAGATTCTCTAACCACCAACCATCACTATGAGCTATGTGATGATACAACGTCTAGCCCACGCTGTCAGAACTAACCTATACTTTGCCGGGGTATAGGACCTACTAACTGAGTGGATCCACTAGTCTATGCTAAAAAAAGCAATAAGGAATCATCTAAAAAGTATGACCCTTTCTACCCACGTTGGCTACATGGTTTATGGGGGCTGTGAGTTGTTAGAACTCCCCCCCATAACGGTGCTCAATACTACTCCCAAACTATAACATAGCTCATTATGTTTTAAAGAAAACATTTCCTCTTCCTCAACTTTGAGATTATTACTCAAAAGGTTTTCTCTTAAAAGAGATGGTACTCAAAACTGTTCATTAACTCTTTTGGAAATCGGTGTTTCCTCTTTTCTTAAATGTAAAAATATTTCTCTTGGTAATACTTAGTTTCCATATATTATTTTAAAGAAAATGAACTCAACTCTTACTCTTCCTCAACTTAATACTCAAGTCTTAAAACAAGTTTAAAAACAGTTTGTAAAAAGACTTCTTAAAATGACTCGAAGAACTCTCAAGACTTGACTCTTAACTCTACCTTGAATTTGAATTATGAATTCAAGGTTATGATTCATGTTATGAATGATTTCTAGATGTTTAGAAGTAGTTTAGAGTGTTTAGAATCAATAGGGAGTAAAGGTACCCTTTGGAAGAACTTAGACGGGCTAAACGAAGGAGAACGGGTGGGGGTAGACGACCTTGGCGCATTGAGTGGCGCAGGGTGCCAGCCCCTATCCTACAGACCAGTAGTTGGGGCGCACTGGCTGGCGCAGGGCGCCAGGCCCCAAACTACAGAAGCCTTCTTCTGGCGCACTGGTGGGGCGGCGCACCAGCCTCTTTCCAGAACCTCCCGACAAATTTTCTTTCTCGTTTTCTGACCCTAATTTGCCTAGAATCGAATGGTTTCTTCCCCAATCACTTAGATTCGAATACCCAACACAAGTACACAAAAATCTACTAAAAAAAAACTCTTAAACTCGATACGATTATCTCAAGAACTCATCAAATCCATCCTAATTCAAGAACGAACACAATACTTCAAGAACACTAATCAAGAACTCAAATCCTTCAACTTCAAGAATGAAATTGCACCGAAAATAACATGATTGGCATGTGGGTGAACGAACCCAACACTATGAGAACTCACATACCTCTTAGGGATCAAACCTTTGGCGAATTCCGCAACAAAAGTTTTAAGAACTTGATGAACGCCTTGAATCTTCTCTCCTTTCTCCTTTTTGAACTCTTTTCTAAAACCCTAGCTTAAATTAGGATTGTGAAAACTGAACGAAATCAGTTTAGACCCCTAAATATTACCATATTTTATTTTAATCTGATTGGTTAAGGAAAAGACCAAAAAACCCTATTAATTTTGGGTAACTTTCCTTCTCCCTCATACGAGCTCAAAAATTAACAAACTCGGTGGCGTTGGAAAGCGGATTCCAAGACCTTTCATTTGATATCTTATGGGTCACCTAACTCATCCTGTACTGAAAGTTATGGTCATTTGAGGTTGATCCAAAACTCATAACTTATGCATAACTTGCAAAATTTCAGATTTTGCTATTTCCAATTTAGTTCTTTCAAATACCGAGGTGTTACAATATCTCCCCCTTGGGTCCTCGAATGAGGTTACTCTACGTAGACTAAGGATGGTAACATCTAACACTCAGCCCAAACACTCAATGTGCAAAGTAACACAACATTTCAACTAAAATAAATTCCAAGAAAAGGATTAGTACCTTGATTTGGAATTTCTCCCGACTCAAAGAGATGTGGGTATCTCTTCTTCATATCCTCCACAGCCTCCCAAGTAGCTTCCTCAACAAATTGATTCCTCCATAAGACCTTGACTGATGCTACCTCCTTGGTCCTCAACTTGCGAACCTGACGATCTAGAATTTGAACGGGAATCTCCTCATAAGATAAGCCGTCCTTAATACCAATATCTTCAGTCGGTATAATGAGCGAAGGATCGCCCATACACTTCGTCAACATTGAAATGTGAAACACCAGATGGACCGCTACTAACTCTGACGGTAGCTACAATTCATAGGCTACATTGCCAATCCTCTTGGATATCCGGTAAGGACCAATATACCGGGGACTAAGCTTCCCCTTCTTACCAAATCTCATGACACCCTTCATAGGTGACACCTTCAAGTAAACCCAATCATCTACCGCAAACTCTAAGTCTCTTCTCCTAACATCAATATAGGAATTTTGACAACTCTGCGCTGTTTTCAACCTTTCTTGAATAGTCTTCACTTTCTCCATAGCTTGATGAACCAAGTCTGGTCCTATTAACCTAGCCTCACAAACCTCAAACCATCCAATAGGAGATCTACATCTTCTCCCATAAAGCGCCTCATAGGGAGCCATTTGGATGCTAGAGTGGTAACTGTTATTGTAAGCAAATTCTATGATAGGTAAGTGATCATCCCAATTTACCTTGAAATAGATCACACACGCCCTCAACATATCCTCTAAAGTCTGAATGGTACGCTCTGCTTGACCATCAGTCCGAGGATGAAAAACAAGACTCAAATTAACCTTGGAACCCAAACCTTTCTGGAAAGACTTCCAAAATTATACGGTGAATTGCGAACCTCTGTCTGAAATAATGGAGACCGAAACTCCATGAAGTCTGACTATCTCTTGAATATAAAACTTGGCATAATCCTCTGTTGTAAATGTAGTCTTTACCGGTAAGAAATGGGCTGATTTAGTCATTTGATCTACAATCACCCAAATCGAATCATGCTGCCTGCGAGACCATGGTAAACCAGTAATAAAAACCATATTGATCATCTCCCACTTCCATTCCGGAAGATCTATATTCTGAGCCATACCACCGGGCCTCTGTTGCTCTACCTTGACTTGTTCGCAATTCGGTCACTTAGAAATGAACTCTACAATACCCCTCTTCATACTATTCCACCAATAGACTTCTCTCAAGTCGTGATACATATTTGTGGTACCTGGATGGATAGAATATCTGGAGCTATGAGATTCCTCCATGATCCTCTCTTGGAGTTCATCCACCTTGGGTACACACAATCTACCTTGATACCTCAATACGCCATCTCCCCCTTGTTCAAAATCCATCACTTTCTGCTTATGAACATTTGCCTTCAAGCAAAATTGGGTCTTGGTCCTGTTTCTCTGTCACTTTGGACACTAATGATGATTCAGCCCCGTTCATTACCACCACTCCACCTTCATTGGAACCCATTAATCAGACTCATAATCGTGCAAGTCTATGCAAATCTTTGGCTAACTCTTTCTTGTCTTCCTCAACATGGGCGGTACTATCCAAAGACAACCTCCTCAAGGAATCAACAACAACATTAGCCTTACCTGGGTGATAGAGAATACTCATATCATAATCCTTGAGTAATTCCAACCACCTCCTCTGTCTGAGATTAAGCTCTTTTTGACTGAATACATACTGAAGGCTCTTCTGATCGGTGAACACATCTACATGAATACCATAAAGATAGTGACACCATATTTTCAAAGCGAATACTACATCAGCCAACTCTAGATCATGGATTAGGTAATTCCTCTCGTGAATCGTAAGATCTATGGAGGCATAAGCTATAACCTTGCCATTCTGCATTAACACACAACCCAGTCCAACTCTGGATGCATCACACTACACAAAAAAACCTTGTGTACCCTCCGGTAAGGTCAACACTGGGGAGTAGTTAACCTAGTTTTCAATTCCTGAAAGCTTTTCTCACAAGCTTCAGACCATTGAAACTTAACTGTTTTCTAAGTTAACTTAGTCAACGGGGATGAAATAGATAAGAACCCCTTGACGAACCTCCTATAATAACCAGCCAATCCTAAGAAACTCCTAATATAAGTTGGAGATGTTGGTCTAGGCCAGTTCTGCACTGCCTCAATCTTCTGAGTGTCAACTCGAATTCCATCACCAGAAACAATGTGGCCTAAGAGTGCCATAGACTCAAGCCAAAATTCACACTTGGAAAATTTAGCATACAACTCTCTATCCTTGAGAGTTTGAAGAACTACTCTGAGATGACTAGCATGATCTTCCTCATTCCTCGAATAGATTAGAATGTCATCAATGCATACGATAACAAACATATCAAGATAAGGCTTAAACATTTTGTTCATAAGGTCCATGAATGTTGCAGGAGCATTAGTCAAACCAAATGACATGACTAGAAACTCATAATGACCATAGCGGGTCCTGAATGTTATCTTAGGGATGTCACTTTCTCTTACTCTCAACTGATGATAGCCAGATATGAGGTCTATCTTAGAAAAACAAGTGGCACCCTGAAGTTGATCGATAAGATCATCAATTCTCGGAAGAGGATACTTATTCTTGATAGTAACCTTGTTCAATTGGCGGTAATCTATACACATCCTAAGTGAACCATCTTTCTTCCTCACAAATAAGACCGGAGCACCCCAAGGTGAGACACTTGGTCAAATGAAACCTTTCTCAAGAAGATCTTTCAACTGCTCTTTTGACTCTTTCAACTCTGCTGGAGCCATTCTATATGGCGGAATAGAGATAGGAAGAGTATTAGGAAGAATATCTATACCGAAGTCTATTTCTCTCTCAGGAGGGACTCCGAGAAGATCATCTGGAAAGACCTCTAGAAACTCACTTACAACTGGAACTGACTGAATATGTGGATTCTCAACACTAGAGTCATCAACTCGGACTAAGTGATAGATGCACCCGTTGGAAACTAACTTTCTCACCTTAAGGTATGAAATAAAACGACCCTTAGGCACTGCTGAACTACTCCTCCACTCTATAAATGGCTCAATAGGAAACTGAAACTTAACAACTCGAGTTCTACAATCAACTGAGGCATAACAGGCATGACGCCAGTCCATACCTAGAATAATATCAAAATATATCATTTCAAACTCGACTAAGTAAGCCATGGTGTCCTTGTGATCGATGAAAATGGTACAATCATGATAAACTTTCTCAGCTAGAATAGACTCACCAATAGGTATAGAAACACTGAAGGGCTCAAGAAGTTGCTCAGGAAGAATGCCAAAATTCATGGCAATATAAGGAGTCACAAAATATAGACTCGCTCGTGGATCTAGCAAAGCATAAACATCAAAAGAAAAGACTTTGATCATACTAGTGACAACATCTTGGCGACTAGTGAAAGCATACATACGGTTTGCTCCTCCGCATGTTCCTAAAGTAGCCCCTCTAGGTGCAGCTCTGTCTGGCGGAGCGAATGAATAAGATTGGGCTCTATTACCCCCATTACCACCGCCTTGCCTGTTCTTAGGGAACTCTTTCATGAAGTGACCATTATGACCACACTTGAAACAACTAGTAGAGCCATCACGACACACTCTTGAGTGGTTCCTACCGCACTTAGCACATGCAGGAGTCCCATTACCTCATTGTGCCACACTACCTTGAGACTGTGTAGTTCTAGCTCTGAAGTTCTGAGAATTCTGATTCTTGAACTCACCTCTGTTCCTTGGTGCAGGTGCACTAGCATACGATGGAGCAGGTCCATTTTGCTTTTGTTGGAAAGATGACCGGTTCGCATTACTCTTCTGCTGCCTGGACTCATTCCCAGTTGTCTTAGCTTTCTTGTTTCGGAACTCTTCTATATCCCTCAGCTTATCTTCCTCAACCTGTTTCACATGGATCATCAGCCTTGGTATGTCCATGTCCCCTATAAACATAGCTGCCTTACCCTCTTTTCTTGACAAACGAGACAACCCAGAAACAAACAAACTCATCTTGCTCCTCATGTCAGCAACCATCTCTGGAGCATAACGGGAAAGTTGGGTGAACTTGAGGCTGTACTCATGCACACTCATAGATTCCTACTTAAGAGTGAGGAATTCTCTTACCTTTGCCTCTCTTAGGTCACGGGGAAAGAAACGCCCCATGAAGGAACCCTCGAACACAACCCAACTCACAATTAGTGCACCCTCAGCTCTTCTCTTCTTCCATTGGTCGAACCATACTCTAGCAACTCCCTTTAGTTGGTAAGCAGCTAGTTCCACTCGCTCAGCATTAGCAACATGCATAACCTCAAACACCTTCTGCAATTCCGCCACAATGTTTTCCAGATCCTCAGTGATACTTGAACCGGTGAAGGTTGGAGGATTCATCCTTAAGAACTCACGGACTCTGGATGTATTAGCCACATCCTGTCGATCCCCTCTCTGCTGACCAACTTGGTTGGCCACTACTTGACTCAACATCTGGATAGCATCCCAGAACTTATCATTTGTGATCTCTCCTTGGGGTTGCACTTCTGGTGCATTGGGTACCCCTTGATCCTGTGGATCAACATTCCCCCTAGCAGGACGACCTCAGACAACTCTTCGTGGAGGAATGATCTGAAAGATACGCGTAAGCACGAATTAGAAATAAACTTTGTAGAGTTGAACTGTATCGCACGAAATGAGTATGAAATAAGTGAGATAGTTCCTAAATGTCGCAACTTCCTAATTATAGATGTGGCGTGTTTCACAACGATAACTAGGACTCTACAGAAACAGATTCATAGATACCCTAGGACTCTTGAACTCTATGCTCTGATACCAAGTTTGTCACTCCCTGAGCCGACACCCTGGACACGACAGGCACTAGAGAACCATTGCTGGCCCCAAGCGAACCCTTGGCCTGGCTTAACTCTTAGTGGAAGACTTCCTCAACATAGAATAACTCAAATGAAAGCTTTAACTTAAAAAGTCTCAAATTAGACAATTTAGAATAGTTTAGAAATAAACATTTACTAGCAAAAGAGGCAACTCAAGTCTAGAACATAACAACTGAAATAAACAAGACTCATGAACGATTGTATATCTATTTATGAAGCCTATAATACTATGAGGGATGTCGGGAAAAGGCCCCTGATCATCCTAACAACTGAAAATAACTGAAAGTAAATAAGGGATCCTCCGAAAGCAAGGAGGCTCATCAACAACTCTGGAACTCAACTAGATCAACGAAGCATTGGATGCTGATCCTGGTTACCTGTATCGGCATCATATAAGATGCAGGCCAAATGGCATCAGTACATGGAATGTATGAGCATGCGAAGGGAAATCTAAAACAATACATAAACTTGAACTGGAACTGAAGAAACAACTTACCTCGTCTCAACTCAACTCAACTCATTTCAATATAAAGCAGTGATAAAGATGCAATATAAAGAAATTTTTTTAAAATAGTAGACAATAACTCAATGTATTAGAAAATACAATATAATTCAGTTTGTATGCAAGAATACAAATAACTCTGTGGGAGATTCTCTAATCGATAAACATCATTATGAGCTATGTGATGATACAACGTCTAGCCCACGCTGCCAAAACTGTCCTATACTTTGCCGGGGTATAGGACCTAATAACTAAGTGGATCCACTAGTCTATGCTAAAAAAAGCAATAATGAATCATCTAAAAAATATGACCCTTTCTACCCACATTGGCTACATGGTTTATGGGGGCTGTGAGTTGTTGGGGGGGGGGGGGGGGGGGGGGGGGGGGGGGGGGGGGGGGG
>JAJONR010006370.1:0-40787 GCA_029582245.1 Solanum etuberosum
TCAACCCCCCCCCCAAAAAAAAAAAAAAAACCCTCACCCCTCTCTTTTGTTAACTTTTGGTTCAGTTTGCAAACGAATTATGAAATGAATAGGCTTTAAAAATAATATAGTCAAAAATAAATCAAAGTAGAGTTGTCTGTGTGAGAGAGAGAGAGAAAAAAAATGCTAAAATAATGGACAATCACACATAAAAAAGAAATGGATAAGCAAATAAATAATTACCAACCCTTTATTTTTATATTTTTTTTTATTACAAGCTAATGCAATCCATTAGAATTTTAAAAAAAGTTTTGTCCCATCAAAATAATTCCATGTTAAATATACTAATGGTGAGGAATAAACTTTATTACCGCAAAAAACTCAACTTACTATATTTAACAACAAAACTAAATTATATTAACAAATTGAAATTCTACATTTTAAAGAGGATAAAAAAAATTAGAAAAGCAAAATTATTATTTTTTTCTTATTACAAAAGGCATTGGGAGTCTTGAGAGGAAGTAAATAAAGAGAAGAAGATGATGAAGGGGAGATCACAAGAGACAATTAGCTTTGAGAAAAACACTTGGAAAATTGTTGGGATTTGCAAGAAAAATTGGTACAATTTTCGTCGTCGTTTTAATATCTAAATTGGTAAAAAGATTATTATTTTTTTTAGATTTTTCTTAGACGATTTGACATGTGAAGTTAATGAAGAAAAAATGTTTAACTTCTAAAGTGGGACATATTATAATTATTATTGGCTAAAATTTGATGGAGTCTTTCATAAGGGTATAAATGTTTCTTCCTTCATTATTGTTAGATTTTTCTTTTAGTCTTCTTTTAATTTGTTATTAAAGTTTATTGTACGTGGGCAGAGATAAGTCCCACAAATGATAGTGTTTCCATTGGAAAATGGAAGTGTATTAATGTTCAAACATAGTTATCATGTTCTCTTATACTATTGAGTTGATTCTTTGTGAGATTCATGTCCAAATGAGTACAATGCAAATTAATCAACCAAAGGATCAAGGTGAATGATATGTGGTACTTTGTAACTATGTTGGTCAGAGATGATAAATATTTTATAAAATTAATTTAGATACGTGCAAGTTGACTTAAATATTATGATTATAAAAAGAGGAGAGGAAAAAAACATATGCTCTCTCCTTCTACTTCTTTTTTATTTAATTACCTCCAAGCTCATATGTTTTTACAACAGATATTTTAATTAAGTCCATTTCCTTCGTGAATTAGTCAAAATTGATGTGAACATGACGAAATTTGGGAGTTAATTGGTTGGAAAAAAGTTTGGGAACATGTGTAATTTAAATAGTTGACTTTTTAAATTTGATTCAACTCGATCGTTTTCACCTATTATTTTCAAATATCTAAAGATAAAACGTGAAATATGTTAGAAAACTTGTAGCATTTGAAAAGAAAGTGTCCCTTATTGATTTGGGAAGAACTTTTTTGTTTTTTTTTTAACTTTATATTGACTTCTCATTTTTTAGACTTATAAATAGTTTATAGAAATATCGGACTCATGCACATAAATAATGGATTGATAGGTAAATTAGGAGTGTCAAAAAACATGTTGAACTAAATTTAAGTGGTAAAGATGAGTTGAGTGGATAAATATATGCATCATGAAGAACTGAATTCTTGATGAGGTGAGAAGTTAAAATATTATCTGAGTAAAGAAAAAGAGCATTGTGCAACGTTAGTTGGTGTCTCGAAGAATGTAGGTAAGCCGTGTGATTTCCATAACCAATGATGCTCCTCTCAAATTGATGATTTTTAATTTGTCATTTAACATTTTAAGTAATTAAAAAAATAAATTTCAAAAACAAAAATCGCAAGATACAAGTTTTATCTTACAAGATATGAGTTCAATTTCAAAACATTATGCCTTAAAAAATTCATAACTTACAAGGATAATGACCCAAAAATCAAGAACCATGATGACATTTACGCTAATTCCATCGAATATTCCCAAATGCGAAAAATAAAGCAATTTAAAAGGCGAAATAAGTCTTAAGAAAATTATTTTTTCTTCATAAAGTTAAAGATAAGAATGCAAAAATAATAATAATAATTCCAAGATTTGGTGACATGAATCCAAACTTCTAAGATCACAAGAACATGATTTAAAGTGCTACATTGTGTGAAATATAAAGATTAAAAAAGTGCAATAAGAGATAAGGAAGTTTGAATGTTGTGGAACAATAAGTCGCTACCTCAAAGACTTCAATAAGTTATAGTCAAAATGAGGATCACCTATCATTAGTATCAGGCTTAAAACCTGCACAATAGAGGTGCAGAAAAGAAGAACCAGTGTCAAAATATATTGTATAATAAAGTAATGACGAGGGTCATCCTTATAATGCTCTATTAAAGTTAGTTATCATTATTAGATTTGCATCTATGAAAGACACAGATTAGTAGTTATAAAACAACAACCGTCAATTCAATATGATATTTGAACCCAACCAACATCAAAGAAGAAATAAAGTAGTTTCTCAACATGTAATCCATCACTTTCATGTATTTAAACAATTAATAATATATAAAAATGATGATATGAAGACTATGTATATGTTTTGTATACACCTGCTTTCTTTATAGAATACTCATTACTCATAATTTGATAGATTATATTGACTTAATTTGTGTATACACCTGCTTTCTTTCTATGTGTGTATATGCGCGCGAGATATACAGTCATGCAATATCTATTCCAGAATAATACATACATATTCATGATATACACAATTTATATAAGTCAATCAACTCATTTCATTTTTTTAATTGCACAAAAACTTTGTATTAGTTCAATCCACAATTCAAATAATTAGTATAACGAAATGTCATCATAATCTAACTCTAATTTCATAAAGGTGAGTGAACATAAATATTCATATTCAGATGTCAGGATAATCCACATTTCTTTCTCTGCATGCTCACAAATCATAGACTCATTTGTAACAAGTAAAATAGTACTATTTGATTTCAATAACTTATGAGGGGTTACGGTTTTTATAAAATATTTTATAAAAAGATGAAATCCTCTCACTTTTCTCCTTACGATTGTCAATTCAAGAGTTTTGATTTGTCCTTGAATAGATGAAATACTAGTTGGAATTTCACCACGAATGCAAAATTGAACTTTGATCACAATATGAAAACTTGCAGCTCGCCACTTGAAAACGAAGACTTCTTTATATACATGAAACTTGCAGCTCGCCACTTGAAAATGAAGACTTCTTTATATACATGAAACTTGCATAACACCACTCAAGAACAAAGTTTCTCTTAGTATTTCTTCTTTTTTCTGCCCTTATGAAGATCCCTTTATATAAACATGAGTTAGAGTTTGAAGTTTTTGGTCTTCAAGTAATTCTAGCGGACTTTGGTTTTGAAGAGTATGCTTTGGATTTGTCTTGTCAATTTAATAGTCTGACCCAAATGTTATTAGACTTCATTTAATTCATATTTTAAGTTAAACATTAATCCAACTTTATTAATCAAAAAATTGACTTGATCGACAAATTATAAATTTATGATTTAATCCAAAATTCAATATGAATTTATCAAAAAAAAAAAAAAATCAATGTTGTCACTCTCTCCATTCTATTTTAATTGCCGTGTTAACTTTTTTACACCAATTAAAATAAATATACAAGATGTAATTTACTAAATTATCCCTATTTAATGAAAGCAGATTTGATTAGTTCCTCTTAAATATTATTCATACTCTTTAATATTAAAATTATACTTGAAAACAATTGTAAATTCGAGTCTTAAATTCTTAAAATGACAATTATTTCTGAGCTAAAGTGACTATTTATTTAAGCCAGAGGGGTAGAAATTTTGAGAGTGACAAAAAATTGTATCTTAAAAATTGATCAAATCCACTTTTTAAAATTCAAAATACATCTTTATTTTATTTTATTTTTAAAAATAAAATTATAATCCAAGCAATATTATAATCCATATTTTAAAAATAATATTGAAGTCCTTAATTTTTCAAAAAGAATATATTATAATCCAACGTTAGATAAAAATATATTCATTAGTTGTAGGTACTAGACTTTGAGGTGTTCATAATGTTTATTTTGTATATTCAATTATACATCTTTAGAAAAATATAGATATTTTTGAAACTTTTATGGTCAACTACATAGAACAAAATCCTTTTTAATAGAATCTTGTACAATCAAAACACACTATCTGTATTACAAAAAGTGTTAAAGTATACATAATTGATTATTTAACGAAATCAATTATAGATTATATTTCATATACAAATTTAATACTAATTTTCATACGTCTCTTCATAATAAGAGTGATACATCACATGATTATGATAAACATTATAAGTATATTGCTTTTATTGATTTGTTGTAGGATATTATAAATGATTTTAAAAAATAATAATATAATTTTAACTTATGAATATTTAATTTTATTAAATTTTATTAATTATGATAGTCGTTAGATGACTCTTAAATAAATAAAAAATCAACAAACCCTACTAAAATCGAAGAGAGATTGAAAAGATTTGAACGAGTCTACTTTTGAACATACATCGTAGAGTAACCGCAAAATAGATTATTTTTTTAAAGAAATATTTTTTTATTTTTTTCCCTCTTAAACACGACGTATAATTTCGACCGTAGCAAAAGTGAAAAAAAGAAAAAAAAAGGTAGAAAATTATGGGTGACTGTCTGAGTGGAGGGGCATAGAGTGAATATTTTAAAATTTTCTAATCCAGCGAAACCGTTGGAAACAACGAATAATGCCTTACTTTTGCCAGCCTGTTCCCTCTACTAATATATTTCAAATTACATTTAAGCCCTCCGTTTAGTGATTTCATCTCGTAATTTTATATTACGACATAAAATTTCAAATTCAAAAAACTTGATTTGAAAAATTTATATGATTATTTCATATTTTTTAAATATAAAAATTGACCCACATCATTATTTTATATTTACATAATTTTTTACTAACATACAAAGAAATGATGAAATATTCACGAAATATAAAGACAAATCACTAATATGTCTACTCATTCATTTTTTTATAAATTAACATATTTACTTGTGCTTACCAAAATTAGAAAGACATATTTCGAGTCTCTCTGCGTTCCATGGTTGTTGCAGACCAGAAACACTTATTTGAGAAAAAAAATACTTTTTTTTTTTCTGAAAAAGGGCAAATTAGTAATACCTAAAACTCCCCAGCTCAAACACATCAAACCGCCACCGGAGCAAATCCGCCCGTCCTCTTTTTCCCCTTCTTTTCGAAAACCCAGATCTGAAAAAGGGCCTCTGTTCATCAAATTTCAAACCCAAACCCTAAATTCTTCTCATTCACACGTTATTCCGATTCGAATCAACCTTCAAAATTGATCCGAATCGAGAAATCTTCACACAACAATGGGGGATTTCAATCTCGCCTTGGTTATTGTAGCCATAGTCGTATGTATTCTCGTTTTCATATTCAATGTCTATCTTCTCATCAATTATCAGCATCCTGATGATGCTAATCAAGCCTATTTCCCCAAATTCGTTGTCGTTTTTGGCCTCTCAATCGCCGCCATTTCTATTCTCATGTTACCGGCAGATGTTGCAAATCGGCAGGCTTGTCAACACGCGATTTATAATGGAGCGTGTAATCTCACGCTCCCGATGAAGCAACTATGGCTTGCTATCTACATTGTTGATGCTATTCTCGTTTTCTTCGTCATTCCTTTTGCTATGTTCTACTACGAAGGCGACCAGGATAAGTACGTGTATTCGAACAATTTTGGACATGATGTGTATGGTATGGAATTGCTATTCTGATGTTTTGATTTTCTGTATTCTGTAGGACAATTGCCAAAAGGCTGAAAAGTGCAATGTGTTGGGTGTTGGTCACAGCAATCGTATGTGCTTTGTTGCTTGGAATTTTATATGGTAAGTTTCGAGTAACTTTGTGGTGATCAGACTTGTTGACATGTATAATATGCTGTGCATTTCTAGCTTTTGGACCCTAAATGTGATGTAGGGTGAGCTTGGGGGTTAGTTAATTTTGATCGGGAAATGTCAGAATTTGGGTACGGAGTTGGGTATTTTAGATGTCAATCAGCTATGCCATATACCAAAATTAGTTGGGTTAACTCAATGAATTATCTGTATCCATTAAATGCAAGAGTTAAGAGTATCTTTTGGCTACTGTTAGCAGTTAACCTACATTTTCTTCCTTTATTGTGGCTTGAACTGACGATTGCATTGAGAAGTTCTCATAGGCAGAGTTAAAACGTGAGTCTTGGATATGGAGTGAAATTGGTATAAAGGTCACATTCACATACTTACTTTAGTTGTCTAATGGTTCAATTACCAGCTTATTGAGGGAGTTGTCGTGTTTCTTATTTGAGCTTCTCTATCATGTGTAGTTGCTGTGTTTCTTATTTGGACTTCACTAGCATGTGTTTTAGTTGTCTAATGGTTCAAATTACCAGCTTATCGAGGGAAGTTGTCGTGTTCCTTATTTGGGCTTCACTATCACGTGTAGTTGCTGTGTTTCTTATTTGGACTTCACTATCATGTGTTACAGTTTCTTCAGTTAGGAGTTTTTTCTCATGAATTTTCCCCCCTATAGATGACAGGACAAATATGAAAAGAAGAATATTTGGATGCTATTTATGGAGATTATATGCCTAGAGTTAGGAGTTGTATTTTGCCATTTTAGTTTTCTTATTATAAGTTAAATACTCCTGATTATACACAAGATGGTGTCAAGAATGTCTCATCTGGTTTGTGGCTCAATCACAACCATCCCACAGATTTTCCCATCTTTGCCACTCTAGTTGTTGTAGTGCTACTTGGGTCTATTTTTGATCAGATATGGAAGTGTGATTTTTTGGGCCAGATTTTGAAACTTTATGCATTTTTTACTTGTGGATACTGAAGAACCAAAAGAGTGGGGGAGGTGATCTCGTTCTCCGCATGCGGCATGTCATCAAGAAGTTTACTGCCACTGCAAGTACTTTTGAACTTTTGGGACCCCAAAACTGCTGCTAATCTGGCACCTTGCTCTTCGCTTAATTATGCAATGGGGAACATACTTTACTTACATAGTTACATTCATCCCTTTCCTTAGGGTTTATATTGTTTTCAATTGCAATTTGTTACCTTAATTGCTTCTAACTTTGTGGATTTCCTTGCAGATTTTACCACTTTTTTTTTCCTGATAAGTATACTGAAGTGTCTAGTTATATTTAATTGCTTAAGTTCGGGTAATTTGCTTTGGTTTTGTTGTTCATCACACTTCTTTTCTGATCTTTATCTACCCCTCTTTTGAGTATTTCAGGGCTCGCTGGAAAGGCAGACTTCACTGTAAGACACCTGTCATCAGCCACCACTTCCTTTCCGAATTCATTTGATTTTAACAATGGTCAACAATGTATTGGAAATGGTGCCCGTCAGGTTGGTGCAAATTTAAATGTTTTTGTTTCTTAGTTAGTTGTGCTTATGTAAGCATCGATAAGTAGTTTAATGTCTTGTTCCAAAGCCGCCATTCTAATTCTTGCCTTCAATTGTTACCAGTGTTCTGCATATTCTGCTAATACTTCCTCTGAGACAACCTGGACTATGCGTGCTACTTTTCCTGAATATGTCGTTGCTCTGGCTACTATTGTTGGATCTGTACTTTTCACGGTATGACAATACTTTATTTTAGACACTTGAATATTGTTATTGTTGTGATGAAGAGACTGAGTGTTCAGTTCTTCAGTCATTTCTGTTTTGGTAGAGTGCCTCTTAATATGGAGAACTTCTTAGATATCACTTAGCTGGTTTTTAAATGTAGAACTTGGAATCGATTTGAGTAATTTTTCTGTCATTTGCAGTTGAATATAAATAAATTTTGTGTAAGGGTGGCCGGTGGCCACTTGACCATGAATGTTTTGTTGTGTCTTCTGATTATAGTTGAGGGGGTTAGGGGGATCGGTTCTTGTGAGGTTGAGGAGCAGTATTAGAGGACAAAGAAGAGAACCCGTCACCCTAATATGCATGTTTGGTACTGACTTATCTGCTTCACATATTATCTCCAGATTTTTGGTGGTGTTGGCATTGCTTGTCTCCCGTTGGGACTTATATTTTCGTTCATCAGGCGTCCAAAGGCTGTTATTACACGGTCACAGTATATCAAGGTATTTTCTTCTGTTAGAAGCTCTTTGCATATTTTCCTGATTGGATGTTTAAAATAAAATAAAGAAAGGTATACACGTTGGTGTCATGACTCATGATGCTTCATTTTGATTTTGTAGGAAGCTACCGAGCTAGGTAAAAAAGCGAAAGAATTGAAGAAAGCAACTGATGCACTTCATCAAGAAGAAAGGAGCGGGAGTAAGGGAAGAAAATGGCACAAGAATGTGAAGGCAGTCGAAAAGGTATATCTTATTTTTGTCATGGTTTCTCTGAATGTTCTTTTCATTTTAGCACTATGTGACATATAAGGTGAACTTAAAAATGGAATGTTTTAGAGCACTCGAGGGTGTGGATTAGTGGTCAATGAAGTGGAGGAGAACCTAAGGTCTTAGATCTAAATTCTTGGCAAAAAATAGGCGACTGTGTCTCATATGCCTAATCCTTGGTGGATAGGATTACCAAGGTTGGTGGGAGGTAAACGGTACCTGGTGGAATAGTCAAGATGCATGCAAGTTGGTTTGGACATCTTCATCCTAGCAGAAGGAATGTTTTAGACTATAAACGAAAATATAAGCAAATCGCACTGTCATGTTGATTGATGCATTTCATTACATAATTATTATTGTAGAATATCTAAAAGTAAAGGTACATTTGTCTTTGCACCCAACAATGTGGCCTAGAGGTCAATGAAGTCGGTTAGAATCATGAGGTCTCAGGTTCAAATCCCTGCGGAGGCAAAAACACTAGGCAATTTTTTTATCCGTCCAAGTCTTGATTGATAGAGGTAACTACTACCCCGTAGAATTAGTCTAGGTGCGCACATGTTGGCCCCGTCCACCATGGTCGTCGAATCATGAGGTCTCAGGTTCAAATCCCTGCGGAGGCAAAAACACTAGGCAATTTTTTTATCCGTCCAAGTCTTGATTGATAGAGGTAACTGCTACCCCGTAGAATTAGTCGAGGTGCGGACATGTTGGCCCCGACCACCATGGTCGTCGAAAAAAGATACTTGTGTCTTTTTTAGAAATGAAACATGCTATAAATGTTTTAAAATTAGTTAACGTGGAGAATTCTTTATATTCTTTTCATCTTCCATTTCTATTTCGTGTACAAAGTACTCCAACTCCTCCTAGATACGTGAACATTGCTAACTATTGGTTGTGGAAAGACTTTGTTTTACCTTAAAAACACTATTAAATGATGGAAGACAAATCCTGTCTATAATTGGTAACATGGAAGGAATTTATTGTGGTTGGAGAAAAATGGGGCATAGATTCAGAGGCGAACCTAGGATTTGAAGATAGGGGGCACCAGTGAGGAGTGACTCAAGGGTAATGCTTGTAAAGCGTCTGCTTTAAGCCTCCAAAATTTTGAGGCCCCAAAAGTTTTTAATAGTGAATTTTATAATTTTAATTTCACTTGAAACAATATTGAACATTATAAAAAAAACAAAATGTGCACCCAAACAAGTTTTGATTATGAGAGGGCACAATTAAATATATGATCCTTTCTTAGACTATCTATGTATATATATTCAAAAAAAATTTAAAAGTTGTTGGGTGCATGTGCACCTTCATGGCACCATGTGGGTCCGCCTCTGGATACATTTGGGGAGTTACTGCGAAGGACATTTTTTACTCCCGGAATATTGAAATGTATGATGAGCTTGTATATGAGCATGAAATCATCTTGTTTTCAGTGACTTTGAACGTAAATTCCTAGATATTAGAAAATAAAATGTTTATATTTAGAAGCAATAAAAAGTATTTTAAGTTACAAACTTCAAAACTAAAGTTTTATATGAAATGTTTGAATAATTTTTACATGAATATCAAGTTGTATGACTCCGCAAATAGTATAAACCATGCTATGCTATTTTAATATGATCAATTGATGTTCATAATCTGTGTATGCAAGTGATCTCTTGATATGCATGATCCATTTGTCCTCGAAATTCTACATTGAAGTTATTGATGATTTTATCTCAGACCTCATGTTAATTTTATCTCATTTATCTTAAGGATGTTGGATGAAGATTCTGTTTTTTTGTCAGATTAATATATCAAGAAATGAATAAACTGAAAAATACTGGTTCTTTTTATGTTAGTGTGATAAATGATTTTTTGTTTTACCTTGCAGGAGGTTCTTCTTCTTGAAGACGATGTCAAGGCTCTAGAGGAAATGTATCCTCAAGGTGAAAAGGTAAAGAGATGTGCTTTTATACTTGGCCGGCTAAAATCTTATTTTTCACACCTTGCCAAAGTAATTTTGTTGAGCAAACTAGTTTGATGGCCTCTTTTTGGCAGGCTGAGACTGCTTGGGCAATGACGGTTCTAGGTTACTTGGCAAAACTCATCCTAGGTGTTTTAGGGTATGTGGGAATGTGATGGAATTTTAATTTCCACTAGTTCTTTTGGAATAATTTGACATAAATAGATGGTAAGTAGTGAATTTGTGTTTTTTGGTTCATGTAAACAGGCTGATTGTCTCTGTAGCTTGGGTTGCCCATATCGTGATATATCTTCTGATTGATCCTCCACTTTCTTCTTTCCTTAATGAGGTTTTCATCAAACTAGATGATATTTGGGGTACCTTCAACCTCTCTCCCCTGCCTTATTTGCTATGTATGGTGACTGATACTTGAAATGTGATGGTATTTTTTTCTGTTATTTCTCCAGGTCTTTTGGGCACTGCAGCTTTTGCATTTTTTTGCTTCTACCTTCTGCTTGCGGTGATTGCTGGAGCAATGATGATTGGCTTGAGATTAGTTTTTGTTACGATTCACCCAATGAAGTAAATTTCTTCTGCTGTTTGAAATTATACTTTATTGAATCTGTTTGCCACCTACTTTGCTCCTCTGTTTTCCGTCTCACACTCTCACTGCTGTGCTGGACCACTATTTACAGGTGGGGAGCTACGCTCATGAACTCCTTTCTTTTCAATGTGGGCCTTATTCTTCTTTGCTCCATCAGGTAGGATTAATGCTGTTCAATTTTTCTTATGTATTTGTTCCATTTTCAGCGGTGTAACAATTGATCTTAATGATGAATATCTGAAGGACAAATGCTTAGACCACTGGTGTGTGGGACACTTTGGGTTGTCCATGCAAATAGTAAAGCATTTAATGTACCAGCTAGGATTCAATTTATTGGGAAATTGAGTGGTGATGTTTGGCTGAAGTGAGGTATGAAACAACATGCTAAATCAGGTTCAGGTCCTCCAGGTTATGGCTAGATCCTACAAAAGAAGCAGCCTGCTTCTTATACGGTCTTGATCTCACTGGGGAATTATTGTTGTAGCTTTGATCTAACTTGGGGGTATTCTGGTTCTAGACCATTTACTAGTTACACCATATGTAGGCAATTATGGAAAGGAAAGCAAGGATTCCTCTTAACAGAATATCCTGAAACTTTCCGTGCTGAATTTTATGAGGCACTTGTTAAAAGGACGCGCATTGCCCCCTTATTTCTAAATAAAAAACAGATAGCTTCATCTACTTTGTTGGATAATGGTTTCATCTATTAAATACTTTGCTGAGTTGATAGGTGGTATATAGAAGACATGAAATTTGAGGATGCTAAATATATGTTCACTTAGTATTCTGATTTTTTTTTGATAACCGAGAAATCCGTCTTTGACCCGCCCTTGGACCAATCACAGCCTTCTAAACTTGGTGGATAATGGGCCCGCCCCTCTACCCTTCTCCACTTAAATACCGGGCTTCGCTTTGCGTGGTGTGGGGCTTGAACCTGCTTCCTAAGCCACAAATCCTCCACCTTTTGCCACTCGAGCTAGGCCTTAGCTAGGCCTTGGGGGCCTTATTATTCTGGTTTTCTGAAAGGGTATTAGCCAATCTGCAGTTTTTGGATTGATAACCACCTTTCTCCTGCTTCCACTTGGCGTAAAAGTTTGGTAGTATGATCTTTTGTTTTCTGCACTTGCAGTGTCATTCAGTTCTGCGCCACGGCCTTTGCATACTATGCTCAAGCCACTGCAGCTCAAGAAATATTTGGTCACAATCTGCAATCTCTTCGTGGAATTAAGTATCTATACAAGTAAGTTGCTGTTGTTTCTAGATTTTCACCAAGAACTAGTTTTCTGGCTGCAAGAATCATGTTATGAACGGGGAAAGATGTCTTCGCAGGTACAACGTGTTTCAAATTGGATTCATTGTTTTAGCTGGTCTGACATTTGTTTACTATGCTGCCTTTGTAAGTCTCTGTTACTGTCTGACATCTCAAATCCTTGCTCTTAAGATGGAGGAGAAATTAAACAATTTTCAACTTTGCAGGGGTGGAGAAGGAAAAAGCCTAGTGGGAGGTTCCAGCTCTCCAGTTAAAGGTTTTGATTGGATAGCAGTGCACGTATCTGACCGTATTTGAGACTTACTCTGGTCTATCACTAATGTTGAGGCTTTGAACTCTGGTGTATGTTGCCTAGTTTTGTTTCATATTATTCTTGGAGGAGGCAAACACCATTAAATTTGATTTCTACAGTGGAAGTTGGGTGTTGGCGACTCTGTACTGCTGCTGCTGCTGCCACTGTTCTTGCTGCTGTTAATTTAGTTTTTAACTTAATTCCACCTTCTGTATGTATCATTTGTTTGGTAATGTTATCATTTGTTTGGGCATGTCGTCATCTAAATGCTTGGTTTGAGATTTGTCCTTGATGTATCATATAGTCATTATATACAAAAATTTCTTGGATGCTTGTATATTTACTGTGAACTCTTTTATATACTTTTCGATCCCTCGAGATTGGATTTCGTTCAGATTTTTTGATGTAGCTGGTTGGAGTTATATATGAACGTAGTGGACGGTTTTGTCAGCATTTTTATGATGAATTGCATCTTCCTATTAGATAGGGTAAATGCATAGTGTTTGTGCTTGAATTTTTTTGCGGAGTTTGAACTCTGGAAAACACGTTTAGTTATAAAACTTGGGAATTCAATTTCAAGCGCATTGTATTCTTCTACTTAAGACTGGTAAAAAGTACATTATACAGTAATAACTACCCAGGGTTTTAATTATTAATTCAATCTTTTGTTTTTAATGTCCTTGGTCGATCAAACTAGCAGCAGTACAATGAAAGTAATCTCAGATCAAGCTAAGACTTTCTTTTCCCATAGCTTTGAAAGGAAGACTAAAAAGTCATGTGAGAGATCAACTTGTATATGCCTAATTATTAAGGCCAATTATGTGTTTACAACCACTAAATAATCTCTATTTTATTCTTAGATGTATATATATATATATATATATATCCTGGATTTTCAAATTGAGAGTGATATTGAGAAACATCAAGAATTCTCACCATTTCTTAGATTCATGGACCCAATTCAATTCAGGGGATCCTATATATATATAACCTCCAATTAGTTTCATAAAAAAAGGGTATTTGGTTTCTCTTTTATACATACCCTAGTCGTATTAGAGTTCTCTTCTATGATTTCCACAATTTTTTCTCTTCATGTATATCATAACATATCATTATATATACCAATATATGCATTTCCATAATTTTTTCTCTTCATGTATATCATAACATATCATTATATATACCAATATATGCATTTCCACAATTTTTTTTCTCTTCATGTATATCATAACATATCATTATATATACCAATATATACACTTGACATACAGATGGCATACAATAATATACTTTGACATACAGACAATATTTAGTGATATACATACTTGTATGTCGTTGTATGCACTCGTATGTCTGTGTACAATTGTATGTATAATATGATAAATAGAAAATACAGTAATATATAGGCATAATACATAAATATGATCCTTAACTTAGCGTCAACTGGCAACTAATACCTTTAACTTTGGGTGTGCACAAACAGACACTTAAACTTGTATAAAATTGAACAAATAGACACATTCGTCCTACATGACAATTTTGTGTCCTACGTGGCATCCAACGTGTATTATGCCATGTAGGACACGTGTGTCTACTTGTTCAATTTTGTACGTGTTTCAGTGCCTACTTGTGCACACTCAAAGTTGAGGGCATAGTTGTCCACTGAAACCAAGTTAAAGGTCATGTTTATACATTATGCTGACATACACTAGGCATACATCAGATATACCAAAATATGAGCCTAAAATTCACGGATCTTCTATTTTTCTAAATTGTTATATTTTGAAAAGAATTAAGTATCATATTTGGTAATTAGTTTAAAATAACTTTAAACTTATAATTAAGGATCCCTTTCCATCATATATCATTAGAATCTTTTATCTTAATTATGGCATGTCTTTGCCTCTTAAAAATATGATCAATAGTATTGTTTCCACTTATTTCCAATGTGACTCGAAATAAGTGATGTTTTCCAGAGTTCAAGCAATAGTGATGGATAGAAAACATAGGTACTAAACCCAGCATTTTTGACACAAAACATAGATGTGTAAAAAATTACTACAAATGTTTAATAAATAATAGATTATGAACCTATAATTTCAAAAATATAATGTGTTCGGTGATAAAACCTAAAGATTGAACCTAGCTATTAAATCAAAATGTTGGAGCTACGCTGTGTACAGGATCCCTCCATCATTAACTAGAGGTTTCAGGTTTGAGCCTTATAAATTGGAAAATACTAGTAGGGAGTGCTTCCCCTTAAATGAACCTTATGGGGCCGCGAATGCAGACTAACCCAGAAATTCAAAACGAATACCAAATACGGAGTGAAAAAAGAAAAAAACAAGAAAAGGAGTTGTAATAAGTTGATTTCATAGGGAAGACCTGAATTATATTTTCTTGGAAGAATTCACATACATGGTAGGAAAACAAACTGATTCATGAAGACAAGTTCAAATGAACAATCAGAGTCTGAACTAGTGCCATCGAGTCTGCCATTCAAAATCCATCTGTGAAACTTTTATAGCCTTCGAACCCTCTGGATCAACAAAGATACACGGAGAGATTTCGGGGAATTCAGTAGGTAATGATCTCCAATGCAGGTTAGGTTCCCAGTCTGCCTCTTTGATAACTTTCAAGATTTCCTTAATCACAATTTCGCTGCCTTCACATGATAAATGTATTCCATCCCTTCAGAAAACAAATCAAGAAAGTTATACATGAAGATGGTGATTGCCAACGGGACGTGTCAAAGATGATCTAACATTAGAAGCAACTAGGAAAGGAAATATCACATAAACATGATGATTGCTAACATAATAAGCGCCAAAGAAGGTTTAGTATAAAACAACCAGGATGCAAGGTATCATTCAGCTAGATCTATGATCAGAACCAGTGACAAAAATTAATATGTATAGTGTGCTCAACAATATGGTAATTTCTACAGAGTGGTGGTTTGACCAACACTGTTGTACAAGGTAGAGTGCTGGTCACTTGGGAATGCCCACGTTCAGAAGATAAAGGTAGTGGAAATGAGAATGGTCAGATGGATGTGTGGACATACTAGGAGAGATATGATTAGGAACAGAGTTAAACGGGGCAAAGTGGGAGTGGCCTCCGTGGAGGACAAGATGAGGGAATAAACGAGGTTGAGGTGGTTCAGACATTTGAAGAGGAGGGGCGAGGATGCGCTAGTTAGGAGGTGTGAGAGCTTGGCTGTAGTAGAAGTTAGGAGAAATAGGGGTAGGCTGAAAAATAATTGGGGTGGGTGAATAGACATAACATAACTTGGCACAAACTTCATCTTACTGAGGACATGAACCTCGATAGGAAGATATGAAGATCAAAGATTAGGGTAGAAGGTTAGTAGGTAGCCGATCGGTGGAGCTTCCGATCATGCAAGTGATCTATGATGTGACGAGCAAAATGAGAGAAAACCTAAGCTCATCTATAGATGCTTTGATTTCTAACCCGTGGAAAAAGAGCTCCTCCGAACTAATATCCGTCACCATTGCCACGAGGCAGTCATAAAAACCAGGTAAGTCCATTCCTTCACAAATGCCTACTTCGTTACATAGTTCAAGTAAATTTGATGTCACTTATGTCCATATCCAAGCAAACAAAACATGCCACTTATGACAGAAAGACCTGTAGTATCCCCTTGCATTTTCAAGTTTTTCAGAAGATTTGACAGCGATACAGTCCTTACCAAGAAGATATGGTAGCATTTTAGTTGATTACTACAGGTACTAGCCAAAAGGAAAGATCTACCAAAAATTTAAACTTGAACCAGTTGACTCTTTAAAGTAGATATCTCAAGAAGGGTAATTCCAAATTTAATTGATTGACACATATGTGAAGCTGGATTTTGTATCGCCAAAGCGACAGTTAATTTTTACATGTTCAGCATGAAAAAACACAAAAAATGATTTCGTATAAAGAAAAAACTTACGTAAAGCAAGCAGTCAACCAATCATCCCTCTGTTGAAGTGCTTTCCAAAGATCTATAACCTTCACACCTAACTCTTGGCACAACTGTACACAAGCGTCTGAATATTTCCGACAGGATTCATTTGATCGACCAAGATCATTACTGGTTATGTGCAGTAATGAGAAGCATGTATCACTAGTTTAGCAATAAGAACTTCAAGAAACCATGAAAAAAAACTTCCATGTTTAACACTGATTACCCAAATACTTCAGCGATATGTGCCTCATTCACGGCAGGAGCAGTGAGAAAGATTATCCGAGTCTTCTGAGAGAGGCTCTGGCAGTGCAGCAGATACATGTTACTAATTGAACCAAATCAGTAATGTTCAAAAAAAAAAGGTTGATGCTGAAGTGCAAACTAGATTTTATCCGAATATCTGTGTAGGTTCGCTTTATTTCAATATTTTGGTGACACTTCATCCTAGAAAAGCAAGTGGATCAAATTTACTGTTTGTATCACCATTAATTTGACCTATATGATGATTGAGAATTGAGTTATTATAGGATGAATGGAAGTGTCACCAAAATAAAAAGTTGAAATACATATTGTCAAATTTGAAACAAAAACAGATTACAGTTGCCCATGCAGGCTGCTGTGAGGGAATACAAGAAGATATTCTTGTTCTTTAATGTTAATCCAAACCACATTGGAATATATTCACGACGTGCAACTCAATTTTAGAAATGTTACCTTCAGATGAATTGCAATCTTCCTCATGTTTTCAACATATTCAGGAAGAGGAACATGAGCACCGAGGCTACTTGAGTGAGGCTCCATTGAATCGTTCCCTCCAAAATAAACTATGACCAGAGAAGGCTGTACAGCTGCATCCTAAGTTTAAAAAGACATGAGCCAACAACATTAAATATGACAGAGGAACTTTAAGCGCTTAAAATCCCACAGAAGAACACTATGTTAGATGATTTTCAATGATTTCCATGGAGTTTCCTAGCAAATGCTACATTGTCTTGGAACACAGATAAAATTATTCGAAAGATGGAACTAGGAAAAGGACAGCACATTGATCATCAACCATTACCTTGGGGAACACTTCATCCAAGACTTGAAGAGCGCACCTTGAATTCCAACCTACATATCCACGCAGCAGTATATCTGCCTATTCCATTAGTACGAATGATAAAATAAGCGCCAGATTTTTGTACACGCAAGTGACTGAAAATTATGATAAGTTCCGGAGCACACACAAAACACAGTAAGTAGGCATTCGGCTAGCCTTAGAAGTATTACGTTCTTTATCAAGTTTTCATATCAACACATGTATCTACACCACTTATTAAAAAAAGTTCAAATTCAAACTAAACGATTATCATTTTAACCCAGGAAAGAAGAGGCACCACTATCTTGAAAAGCTTTCAATATTAATCACATCTGAAAGCATGAAGAAACAACATAATGCAAGAACAAAGAATACATTACAGCAAAACAAAATAGAGGTGAACTTAAGAACAACTCAATTAAAGCGGTGCTATAATTCTTTACCATAACATCAATTAGCAATTAAAACTGAAGCTCGACCAATTATTGATGATTCACGACGCAAAGGAAGCCTCATTTAGCTATTGGAAAACTTGACACAAAAGGAGAAAGTTTTCAATCAAGTAAACGTTACTTATCATGTTCTAAGGAACTGTTAACTAAATATACTTGAAAGAAACATGCAACTTATGCCAACAACAGCAATTATCTCACTTGCTAAGTGCTGGTCAATCTCAGCCTCACTTTCTTACTGTTGAAATCATACACGAATGGCATTGATTTAGATTGATTAGTCCCTCAACCAAGAATGAGGAAATAATCAAATACTTCACGGTACCATGCTAGACAACATGTAGAAATTCCCTGTTCGAGTCTCATCAACATCTATCAATAGAACATTTCCGCATGCTTGTCCCGTAAGGGATGTTGAGAACCTAAAATGAATATCTAAAAGTGTCCCATCACTAACAGTTTATACTTTTAGATGATGCAGTTCACCCAATTCAAAATTTTCTTTGCCATAGGAAAGAGTCACTGATAATATAACAGTCTATTCTACAGGTGAATGTCAACAATTTAGCAGGGCCATATTGTTACTTCATGTATTACAATGTTTACACACATCTTTTTGTCCAAATTTCCTGATTCTTGACAAAACAAAAAAACAAGAAAGTCTTGAATTGAGTTCAGCATAACCATGTATACCTTAGTTTGGTTTCTTGAATGAGGAAAATTGATCTCCTCATTAAATTCAATGAAACTTACACACCATTTGGTTGGAATTTTGCATACTCTTATTATTAACTTATGCAGGAATCTATGCATTATTTTATGCAGAATAAAATATGAAATAAGAATCCGTATATTAAGCCATGTGAAGATTCTAGCACACAAAAATAGGGATAAAATCTTTTTACACTCGAACCCCAACAAATTGTTATAGTCCCTTCATTCTTAATTACACAATAACAATTCTTTCATTATAATTTTCAATATAACATTTCTTTCATTATAATTTTCAATATAACATTTCTTTTCATTATTAATCTAATCATAACTTTCAAAAAAAGCACTATTCTGACTTCATGACTCATTTTATTTGAGAACCATAAAAAAGTAGCAAAATCAAGTGGTACCCACTATCCACTACTTCACAATTCACCTCATAATCTCAAAATAAAGAGGATGTAAGAAAAAAGAAAAAACCTTGCAAGCATAAAGGTCAGTGAGTATTGCACCCCATCCTTGATGACTAAAGCTGAATTGTACTATGGATGAGCCAAAAAGCACAAATTGTGGACGAATTGGTCCTACCATTGATGAGACTCAACAAAAGAAAAATGTTTCTCTGACTCCAGAAAAGATAGATAACTATGAACAATTGTCTACTTGCTTTAGGCGGCGCAGTGGGGCCATTTTAGAAACACAAGGATTAAAATGGCATTTAAGGGTGTGTTTGGTATCAACAAAAATGTTTTCAATGGATTATTTTTGTTGTTTTATAAGCATAAAATATTATTTTAAAAATATTTATATATAATTTAGGAAAATAATATAATAGAGGTGGAAGTGAGATACGAGAGATAGTTCAATGGCATGAGATACTTACTTCTATCATTTCGGATTAGGGTATACAATTCACATCTTATTTTTAAATTTTTATGTAAAAAGGGTTATGTACATGTTATAAAATATTATGGTGTGGATATTCACTACATCAAGAAGTTACTATCACTAATTATCTCAATTACTTTCCTCAATCATGTAGATAACCTCATGATCATCATTTTTGTAACCTTACACCTCCTTAACCTCCTCCATTATCTTCATGATTAATGTCATGTTTGTGACTAACATTTGGTATGTCTCTGTATAACACTATAAATAGAGGCATAAGAGTTCATATTGTAAACAATTGAATACTTGGAATAATCTCTTGTCCCTCTATTTCTATTACTTTCATCTTCTATATTTCTTGTCTTATTTTGCTTTAATTTTACAACACGTTATTAACACGATTCTCTAATTTTTCAAATTAAGTTTCAACTTGATTTTTTTTTCACCCGTGATAAGAAAAGGTAAAGATAAGGTATGTAATTTCTCCAAGTTAGAAAAAATTAGATTTTGAGTCATGTATCGTATACATATTGATTGGATCATCATTATTGGTTACTTTTGTACCTCTTTATTTTTCATTATCTAAACATTTACTTGTTGAGTTATTAATATATTATTTGTACTAATAAAGTTTTTTTTGTGGTTGTTTTAAAATGGTTAGTAAATTATGTTAATCTTCGTAATAATATTGAGAAGGACTATTAAAATGTTTTAATTTATTTTAACTTGAGACTTTTATATGGTTCCAACATGTTGTTCTAATTAATTGTTTTGTTCATTTTTCTTCGATTTTAAGTCAAATTAAGATTATATTTATGCTATTCAATATTTATTTATTTTAGTAATGCATTTGGTTTATTAAGACATTGATTGATGGTAAGACGGTGAATTCAAGTTTCACCGCATCAAGTGGGTAAGACATCGAGTTAAAGTCTCGGTGCACCATGATAATAAGAAGTTGGGCTCAAGTCCCATTAATTTATGACCAAGAACGTCTTTATATGGGTAAGACATTGGGTTTAAGTCATAATGCACTATAGTGATGATATGATGATGACTAACATAAAGTTGTATACTTTTGACTGAAAGTCATGAAGTCCACCCAATTAATTTGCTCCATTCTCTTAAGTGAATGTGATAGCAATGCATAATATGTTTGAAAGATGACAAGTGATTGAATATATGAATATGAGTATGGCAAAATGTTAATGGTCATCATTGTGATAGTTAAAAGGAAGAAGCATTATGAGTTCTTAAGATGGTCCTTCAAATGTGAAGGTAATTTTTGGCCATCAAAGTGGTATGAAAGGTTATTAGGCACATTGTTGTTGGTGCAACCCAATTTATTTTTTTATTTTTTTGTAAATGCTCCATCAAAATAAAGGAATACAAAGTGGTAGTACATTTAACCTTTAAAGTGATGTTATGGCGAGTCACATAAATTTGATAATGTCAAAGCATGACAATGAGTTTCTAATAAAAACTTATGGAACTTGAATAAATGTTATGGTCCATTTCTTGAAGAAAACGTGACTTGTGTTTTGTATGGATAAGGTCATGTTCATGTATGGTTGGATAAATGTCACATCTCACCTCTACGAGAGGTTTGAGAGATTAAAAAGAAATATTTTGACATAAATGGTCATTTGGTCATTTAGTTTGAGTACATCACAAATACTATAGTATATTTTAATATGAACTATTGAATGAAAAAATAAAGAGATAATTCTTTTCTATAAAGATTGTGGAGATGACCAAAATAAATATCATTGTGTGGCAACACAATTTGTCATTGGTTGTCAAGAAATAAGTCTTGTCTGTAATAATTTTAATCATGACAATAATTTTTTTCCTTGAAGGAGATGGTCACCATAGGAATGGTATTGTGAAGTTTGTGGTAGTACACAAAATTAATTGAGAGCTCTCAAAGGGCTAATTTGCTACTATTCAATGAAATAAAATTGTTCATAATATTGGGGTTGTAGTAAGTCTCAAATGAAACTTTTTAAGTTTCTGAGGAATTGAAAATATTTTTTTATTATTATATTGAGACAATAAATCATGGGAAGATTTAATATCTTCAGATTATTACAACCGAAGTGGCTTATAAATATTTACGTATAAGATTGCCCATTTTTCCTCTTGTTTGTTGTATACAAATATGGACATAATGATGGAATCACATGCAAAAGTAAACTAGAAGTGTACTAGAATAAATATCAGTTGTAAACTCCCTTTTAAGTAGGGTTTGCATCGGTCGGTTAGATTCGATTTTATGTATTATCAGTTCGGTTTATTGATTTATTATTTTTTAAATATGCAAGAAAATCCATTTTCATAATTTCTTTACTTTTAATATAGAATTGAGGGTTACAAAATTTTCAATCATCATTTGCAGATCAAATGACTATTCATAAATTACAATTATTTCTTAGTATGTGTTATATGTCTCTCATAAGTGTGCCTACATTATCCGAGTAGTAAAATATTATTCACGTCTTAGATGAAAACATCAATAACTAAATCTACAAAATTATTACTCTTTTTACTTCTATGCATTATAGATATCAAGATCTCTCATATGTTAGGAAGTGTTACCCTCCTCTGGGTAACACATCGCAATGTTTATATTTTTTAGAGTTTCTTGCTTTTTCAATACAAATTATTTCTTATGGGTTCATATATTATAATTTTTGTCATACAACTTATCACCATTATTAAGATATGAAATTATACCTTTTGAAGTCATAATCTGCTTATACTTATAAGCAACAATTATGTTAGAGTCACTCATAAATAATGCATGTGATATACACACGCAAGAAAATCAATTCTCATAGCTTATTTACTTTTAATAGAGAATTGAGGGTCACACAAATTTCAATCATCATTTGCAAATCAAATGACTATTCAAAAATTACAATTATTTCTTAGTATATTTTATATTAAAGAATTTTAATTAAGTCTTAATTCATAATATTAATAATATTTAAATATCACAAAAATTTAACAAATAGATAAAGAACACATTTTCATAAAAATTATTCAAAATATCACAAGTCATATAAGCACTTGTCTATATTACATGTCATCTTTCTCATTACGCGGGTGATAAGGATTTATAACACTATCAGCTAAAATCTTAGCTAGATTGTCTATAGGAGAACGTTCATAAAAATGAGGCCTAGGACACGTTCTTAGAAGCCAATATTTCTTTATTTTAGCTTCTATATCTATTTTTTCCTCCCACTTGACTTTAAGTGCATACATATATGTCAGAAAATCCTCATTTGAACCAAGACAAATATGTATGTTAATCATTAATTTCATCCAATGATTTGGGAGAGAAAAAAGAAATATGATTAAAGCTTCTGGATCTAAGACCGATATAAAATAGGAAGTCAATTCTTCTCGTTTCATCTTAAATAATTGAATATATTCTGGTTTGGAAGAAGGATCCATTTGGATCTCCTTACATTCCTCATATTTTCTTCTCCCTTCCCTCTTCCAAGCTCTTTGATCTCTAAAAATATTTTGAATAGAACTCGAAATATCATTTCTAATAATTTTTTAATCAGAATCAGAATCATTAATGACTATTGTCCTTCGTTGATGAACTCTTTTACGTTGTCTTCTTGCTTTATTGTAAGTGTCACTCACAGTTGGAGTACTTCGAGTCCGTCTCCGTCCAACCATTTCTAAAATGAGAACAAAAAAATAATCAGAACATTTATACATACCCATTTAATAGGCGCTATAAACATAGTTGATTTCACGTAATTTTCTTTATCGACCAAAGTGAGAATATGGTTAAATTTTTAAAATTGTATAAAATTTTCATCAAAGTCAAATCATTCAACCTTTTATCTACTCCCACAGTTCAACCTAGAAAATTCATCAAATTGGGCAGCTTCTTTTTACCTAAATTATGAAGATATGATCTTTTCTACCCCTCTAAACCCTATTTTTATTAAATATAAATGCGATATTTTGCCTTCTTACCTTTGAAAAAAAGAAAATAATTTTTTTCCAGATATCTATGTTTAAAATGAAGATCTATTATGTATAAAAAAAGTGATAAAACTAAAAACAAAATTGTAAAGATAAACTAAACAATAGATAAAAAGATTTGCACTTTGATACCAACGAAAAAATTAAATAGTAACATGACCATCAATTGTACCTATTAATAATAACACAATTTTTTCTGAACCAAACCAAAAGTTCTTGAAACTCTTTGACAAATAATAGATCCTTTTCTATGGATGAATATAATATTTTGATGTTTATTTTTATGTCAAAAATCATGTATCTTCACCTTCATTTATAGTCTATCCGAGCTTGGCTATATGACAAGTTGTTTGAATCATTTGATTTAAATACACAAACATTTCTATCATAATTACTAATTCTCCCTATAATTTAAAATAATTACATATTGTCACACTAATTAATAATTTCATACCAGATTGCAAGTCAGATACACCTAGATTTAAAAACTTATGAGTATTATATACTAGATTTCCACCCAGACAGCAACAATGGAGAAAAGGTCGGAACATAGAACTATTTTTACTGAACCATTATAACCTAAAAGTGAATATATTAAGTCAAGTAGGACTCGCAGCTGAAGATTATACATGTTTGCAACGAATTTTAAAGTGACAGAAAATAAATTACAATCACAAAAAAAATGAAGAAACATAATTTTATTCATCAAGATTGCGGGTACAATTCTGTTGATCCCTTGATTCTACTCTCCTAAGATTTATCAATGATTCGAGGGCCGTTAGTGGCGTATTTCTCGAACTAGGATGATTTTGATTTGGACCTCTATATGAATATTCCATGACTTTTGTGGAATATTCGAGATTCCTTTTAAGGGAATTTAGTACCCTTTATATAGGCATTATCTTCCAAGAATTCTAATTGAAACCGAACACACCTTCTAGAGTCCCAATTCGAATTGAACACGTCTTGTAGCTTCAGATTTTCAGATTTGTTTTATGAGAGAAGAGATGAAGGACAAATTTGGTCCCACTAGGTGTGCCAATTTGTTTGCAACAAATTTTAAAGTAACAGAAAATAAATTACAATCACAAAAAAACATGAAGAAACATAATTTTATTCATCAAGATTGCGGGTATAATTCTGTTGATCCCTTGATTCTACTCACCTAAGATTTATCCATGATTCGAGGGCCGTTAGTGGCGTATTTCTCGAACTAGGATGATTTTGATTTGACCTGTATATGAATATTTCATGACTTTTGTGGAATATTCAAGATTCCTTTTCAGGGAATTTAGTACCCCTTATATAGGCATGAACTAGGGTTTAGGGTTGGGTAGCTTCCAAGAATTCTAATTGAAACTGAACACACCTTCTAGAGTCCCAATTCGAATTGAACACGTCTTGTAGAGTCCCACAAAATTTCAATGTCTACAAATGCCCCCTGCTTCAAGGCTTGTCGGAGCGTAGACTCGATGAAACTCAAAGACGAGACTTGAAGTACTCATTCTTCCACCTTCGCAGCTTCAGATTTTCAGATTTGATTTATGAGAGAAGAGATGAAGGGCAGATTTGGTCCCATTGGGCGTGCCAGAGTTTGTAGACAATAAAATTCGCGTCGAGATAACAATAATCAAGAACGGAAAATTATGGTGCGAGTGTTACAATCTCTATGATTCCTCTGAATTCGCCTTTTCAGATATAATTTAAGGGCTCTTGAGCTTAATCTTGAATTTGTCTTGAACTTGATCTTGGATTCAAGGGCTTTAAAGCTTGTTCTTGAATCTTCGATGAACTTTATCTTGATCTTGACTTTTACTTGAATTCAAGGGCTTCAAGCTTGTTCTTGAATCCGATGGTCTTGATCTTGATCGTTCTTGAACTTGAATGCTTGAAATCTTAAACCTATAGCTTATAGAGAAATTTATGGCGTTTGTACCACGGGCTTTCTCTAGCTTCTTGTTTAGAATTTTCCGGTCCTCTTTTTGAATTATGAGGACCCCTATTTATAGTTTTAGAATAAAGGAGTTGTGATTGGAACAGGTTCCCTTCGGCCAATCAAATTTAAGTGACATGACATATGGGCTTTATGGAGCGGGCTTGTCATTTTTGACACATGTCATGATCCTATTGACTTCTTGTTTGACTTGGCATGCCACGTCATTTGCCACGTGGCACCAGAATGGGCTTCTAGGATGAGATGAAATTGGGCTCATCTATTGTAGCCCAAATCAATTAATTTGAACGTTAATTAAATTCATATTTATTGGACATAAATAATTAGTCTAATTATATTAATCCATAATATTTATTTGGACTAATATATTAATGAATTTAATATAATCAAAATCATTTTATAAATTTATATTTAATAATTTTTAAATGATTACAATACATACCAGATTTTTTCCGTAGTCAAAAGCCAACACGGAGACTTCAGCAGTATGCCCAGCGAGTAGTGCAATCGCTTTGCAACTATTTGAAATCAATGATGCAGTCTTGTAATATGTTTTCTGCATATAATACTCCATGCTGCAATAGATGACTAAGAACATTAATTTCAGAGAAATGTTGGTCAAAATGTCTAATAAACAAATAGATGCAGATAATAAATCAGATTGTAAGCAACCTTTAGCACAATGCATACATGACTAATTTTACAAGTCATTAACGCATGTATTCACTGATCAAACTACTTACGCAGCAGAAGTGCTAACTATTCTATGTGTCCCAATAAATATCTATAAATATTTTAATTGTGAACCCAGTTATTATGGTTTATTGATTTGAGATTGTTATAGGAACTCATGAACTTCAAATCTTGGATCAACCTCTGAGTAAAAACACATGGTGTTCTAAAACAGAGATGATATGGCCAAAGTTGGTTTACATCGTGAGAAAGCTAGGCAAAAGTGCATGTTTAGTATGCATCAGCTGACACAAGATTCCCCATTTATTGGAACCATAACACCTAACACCCTGAAAGTTAAACACAATGTTGTGTCCTTGAAAGATATATAAGCTAGGTCTTATTTCCTGTCTGTAAGCATCATTTTGCTCATAGTATCAGAACATTTTAATTTATCAAAACAAAATAATTATGATTCAGTAGTTCATTCATATTTATCTGTTTGCAGCATTTTCTTTGTTGAGTTGATTCACAGGGTAAGCATTTCGAAAAGAGGTGCTGTTCCTAAAGAAATGTGGTTTAATGATATCCCATTCTCTGTTCCAATATTGTTACGTAGCCAGAATTTTAACTCCGGATCCCCTTTTTATTTTTATTTTATGATAAGGAAAACCCACAGCCGCTACCCTTTAGGTGCGCACAGGGTAAAACCCCCGCTCTTATGCAATAGCTCGCTCCGGATCCCCTTCTACTAAACTGATACAACAAGTTTAAATAAATGAAATGAAATATAATAAGAAAAATCTACAAAAGATGAAGAGAGAAGGAAAAAAAATTATTCATTAATTTTCTCATCTTCTTGATTTCTTTTATTTTACACTGTTTTGTTAATATTATCAGCAAGTTTATAAGAGAAGTGTTTTCAGGAGGCCAAATATTCATGAAGTTATAGAGAAGTGGGACAGTAATTGGGAAAGAAGATTAGAACTGCTTGCATATTGTAGCCAGTTTATGTAGAGAATAAATTACTAAGCTGGATTATACTTAATGCGCCAGGAGGAAGAAGCTAATGTAGATCACAAAATATATTCTGACTACCTTATATCATTTTATTTTTTCCCGATAATTGACTACTTTCTTTTCATTATCTACGACTTTATTTATTCTTATATTCTAGTTAAAAACAAGGTCTAATCTATAGCTACATGGTTTTGTCTCTAGTTAAATATAGAGTTTTGCAGACTTGGCTAAAAAAAGGGCATAGTGGAGGAAATATATCCATATAGATGATACCTACTAGTTTTTTTTTTTTTTTTTTTTTTTTTTTGAAACTAGTTAGAATTGCATTCTTCAGCATTACGGAGATGATACCTATTAGTTTTGTTTTATTTTTTGGAAACTGGTAAGTATTGTATTCTTCAGCATTAAGGAGATGATACCTACTAGTTGGGAACAGATTCTAGTCTGGTTAAATACATGAGTCTCTTCCTATCTGCACTACCCACTACCTTTAAAAAGAAGTTAAGTGAACAGGGTGATGTAATTTATATGATCAAATTTGGGAAGACATAACTATCTACTTAAGAACTCACGAAGTTTTATAATATCTCGAGATATAGATGGCCTTTAGTTGACTTAATTTCAAAAACCTAAGTTTTGCGATACAATGTATAAGGTACAAAAGAATCACTGAATCACCAACCATAAGAGATTAATTTGCATGAAAGTACACGGGTCAATTAGTTTAAAGTGTGTAAAAACCATAATCCTGGACAAATTAAAATTATTTATTGTTGACCATCAAGAAATTTATAGAAAGAAATAATGCACAATGATAATACATCCCCAGAAAAGAAGACTCTGGATAAGTAGGAATAGAACGGGACTTAATAATTATCATATACTACTACTAAAAGTGGGAAGCTCCAAAGTGCAAAGTTGGAATATTAATTTTATCATATTATATTATAATACACATTATCCCTTTACATTCTTCTCACTCTTTATATTTAACACCCAGCCCTTTCACATTTCAGTGCTAAAAATTAAAGCCCTTTCACATTTAATTATCTCTATTCAATTTGAAGGTTTAGCTTCCATCACTAATAACAATTAATGTATGGAACTGATTTACATCTTCAGTGCATTATTTAAATATGGCCGCACATCAAAAGTACTCCCTCTTGATTCAATTTATATAACACCTTATTTTTTCATCATAGCAAGCTCAAAATGTTTGACATTATTCCATTAATAGTATTTTTCTACACATGTTTCACAAGTTTCAAGAATTTGAATCTTTTAACAATAAATAGTTCATACTTTCAAATGATATTGGAATCGATAAGAAATCGAACGGGCATTCAAGCTTGGACTCAATTTGTCTGGGATAAAGCCCACTGCTTGTGTGAACAACCTTTGCATAACCAGCTTCAACAGTTATGCCTAATCAATCGGCCCCCACTATCCTTAAGGATAAAATAAGATCTCTTGCTTTGCCCACAAGCCCTACTAGCGTAGCAAGTTTGATCACTGGTGTGTTGTTCGTTCTAGCTAAAGGAAGATTGCATATTTCTATTCAAAGAAAGCCCTTTCTTTTTTCATCCTTACATTAATATTTTCTTCCATGACCATTAAGATAGTATACAAGTCAAATAACACCTTAAGCTCCTTGGAAATGGAGAAATTCGCACTTCTCTCGTAATGGGACCTACCTAGCGTGAATTTGGATTATTTGGGTCAGTGAATTCCAGATATCGGATGGTTTTAAAAAAACACAATGCAATCTCACTACTACAACGTCTGTTTGCTTGCATTATATGGAAGACACTAACAGGAAATAACATATTTCAGGAAAGGAAAGTGAAGTACTAAGTACCTTATTTCCCATCACAAAGTTTAAAGAACCTATCCCACGTCTTGTGTCAGCATCATCCATCCAGTACATCATCATGAAGTAGGCTGGCAACCTATGATAGAGTAAAAAAAGAAACCTGACTTGAAGAAAGTTGTAAGGAAATGGCATTTTAAGATCAATTAATAAACTAGAGGAGGAGAGAATATGAAAGATCAACTAAATGCATGGTCATGCTGGTGTTTCTGAATGCAGGCCCATTATCAACCATGCCATGCGGTTGGCTCATTGAGCATCAGGGATGAAGGAATACAGGATACATTAAGGAAAAATACCAAATAAGGAAGAGAGAAACGTGTCTCGGCCTTCTTCTTTTTTATGAGGTATAGAAATGTATTTTGGTCTTCTTTTTGATGAAGTAAGGTGTAGAAACGTGTTCCGGTCTTATACGAAATTATATCAACAAATCTGGCAACAGATGCAGCTGCCTTTTCTGTTGGAAAAGTAAAAAACTAGAGAGGTCACCCTTTATAAAACCAAGAAAGCAACAATCACCAAACCAACCAACTGGACCAAAACAAACAACTCTGCATCTCTACCGTCCCCAATAAAAGAAATGTTCAGTCACTCTTTAAAATTTAACATCCTTCTGCTGTCCTCAAAATTCAGAACAGAACTCCACAATTTTTTCCCAGTGAATGCAATATTTTATGCATGGTTATGGGTAGATTAGTACTTATCATACCATATGGAAATTTTCTTCCAGATTGCTCCGTCCTCCTGTTGCTTCCTTACCAATAAAGTGAGATATATATCAGTTAAACCCTGTGTTTCTCTGTTGCTTCTTACCAATCAGGTTTATATATGAGATTCTTTTCATGAATTTATCTTCTATCCCTGTATCAAAATCCACCTGAAAGCGTAGTTCATCTATGTCACTTGACTTGTTCATTTTGCCTTTCATGTGGTTGTATCAAAAAGTTTTTTTTTAAAAAATCAGGTGCTCGTATCAAATAGTTAGACATTGGTCAGGTACTTTTGTATGGAACCTTCAAATTACACGTAAAACTGGATTAAGTTGAATGCACACGTACCAAAGTCCAGGCAACATAATATATCATCAAGAATGTGAGTGCTAAAATCTTGTCATCAAAGTCAATATTAACTCTATATTTACAATCAACTTTAAATCAATTAAGCTTTTATTTTACAAAACCCTCTTTTACGAAAATTACTCGACCAAAAGTACAACCAACAACAATTATAGTCTAGACCTCATTCCTCGTGGGATTGACCTTAACCTCTATTAGGTTCTTTATTTGAACAATAACCGCCTATATTTCTTTAGGGAGGTGTAATTTGGACGTATCAGGGACACCTTACATTCTTGAACCGATAACCAACTTTCGACTAACCTAGCCTCCTTCGAGACTAACAAGGGCTAGTATAAGAACATTCACCAGTTGTCCATTGACTACGCCTTTTGGCCTTATCTTAGGCCCTGACTCACTCTCCGTGGACGAACCTTGTAGAGGAACCCTTAGGTTTTCGGGGCATTGAATTCTCACCAATGTTTACGTTTCAATAAAGGAAGCATTTTAGATTTTTATCAAAAAACTAAGATGCAACTTTGTACTTTGGAAAACAAGGGTACCGTGAATTGACATCTATTCTTTTAAATTCTATTGCACGTGTAAAAAGAGTAACAAAAGCTTAAGCATGGTGTTGGCATAAAGAATGATATTCACCTTTTTTTATGAAAGCTCATACCTCTTAATGAATTATTCTTAAAGGAATTAGGCATTCGCGGAAGGAAAAACCTAGAAATTAATGGAAGAAATCGGTGGTACGTGGCAAATGAAGGAAACAAAATTAGTGAGTGTGTACACAGTGTTTGCTGAAACAGAAGTTCAAATGTACAATACACGTGCTTATACAAAAGGAGAAGATAATCAATGACCAAAGAAATTTTTCCAAGTTTATAGTACAATCGACGTTGCTCTTCGTACAATTGTTTGTAGGGGCGGACCTACATATTAAGTTGTGGGTGCTCAAGCACCCATTGACACTGACAGACATAAAGTGTATATAGATATACATAAATATTAAGAAAATTGATATAAAGACCTAGTGAGCACCCATAACATATCAGTCTATTGTGGTGAGTTGGTTAAGAGTGGGTGCTGAAGGCCTTCAGTTTCAGCGGGCCAGAGATCGAAATCCCCTTAAAGCAAAGGTTTTTTTTCTTATTTTTACTTCTTCTTAGCTTTCAACAGTTCTAATTTTTATTTTAAAAGCAAAATATACCCATGAACAACGTTTTGATTTATGAATTTTATAATAATATTGCATCAAGTTTATGCTATGTAACTAGTAATAACTTTACGTTAAAAAAGATTAAGCACCCACGTACGCAAAATCCTGGATCCACCAATTGTTGGTTGCAGTTTTCGTCCCAATCTTACTCGATTATATATATAGAGAGAGAGAAAACAAAAAATGCAATTGGTAATAGAAAATGTCAATCTTTGGGACGTGTCCAAGACTTGATGTCCATATCAGCACTCTGATCCGAGAAACCACCGGCATTTCAAGAAATGTTGTTAAGACTTCTTTGTGAAATATAATGAGCTACTGAATCATTTGGCTTTCGATGTGTATACTATCCTATTGTGAGAACAGTAATATGTCCTGATGATTTCCTCTTTACTAGTCAAAATTCAAGTCCTCTGAAGCTGAGGCAACCTGAGGACCTAGATTATACGCCTCATCAGTATATCCTATACCACAAAGTTTTTCAATAACCTGATTATAGACACTCTTGCCCCCCTGTCTTGAAAGCATCTCTTTCCAGTAATTCCAACAGATCATCTAACCTATGTTGCTGACAAAATCGATGAATGACTGTACGATATGTCACAGCAGTGGGAAGCACACCCCTATGAAGCATTTTATTGGACACCCCAATAGCCTCCTCCATCCTTCCTTGTTTTCCTAATCCGTCTATTAACGTTGTATATGTGACAACATCAGGGTGTTTATTGATTAAATACATGTCATCAAGGACAGAGAGAGCAGAAACCATGAATTACAGTGGTGACATTAACACCACATCCTTTCTTCAGACATTTCTACCATAAACCTCTTTGCTTCATCTGCTCTGCCCTCTTGGCAAAGAGATTTAATGATCAGGTTAATTTCAACGGGGGAGAAAGGAAAAAAGCCCTTTCCAATCATTTCCCTACCTACCTCACAGGCTTCAGACAGTTTTCCTTCCCTACGATAACCATGCATTACCACACTAAATGTAATAGCATTCGGTCTCCACCACCGTTCTTCACACGTTTTCATAATCTCCTGTGCCTCAGCAGACCTTCCACTCTAGCAAAGCCCGTTTAACAGGGCAATGTATGTTACAGTGTTTGGCTTGCAACCATATTTGTAAATATGTTGAAGTAACTTTTTTGCTTGATCAATTCTCCCTGCAAGGCAAAACCCATTCAGAACTGCAGTGTAAGTAACCACACCTTTGGCAAAGTTCCTTTGCCTTATCTAAACTTCCTTCTTTACAGAAGGAGTTCACTACAGCACTATAGCCCACTTTATCCACTCGGAATCCTCTTTCTTCAGCTTCCCTTAAGAATCCTAAGGCTTCATCAGCAATGCCATGCTTTGAAAGCATATGTATAATAGTGTTATAAGTAACCTGGTCAGGCAATAAGTTACTATCTTTAGCCATTTTCTCCACCAACTCCCTCACTTGATCAGTTTGTTTCTTCGTGCAAAAGAACGCAATCAAAGTACAATAACTAACTTTATCTGGGTAACAGCCCTTATACGGCATTTCAGCAATCAACTCTAATGCATACGATGCACATCACAATAACCTTTGATTAAGCAATTGTATGGTGTTATCCCAACTAGTTGCATCCGCTCCAGAAACCTCAATTACTACTCCTCTATTCATTGTTATACTAAACTTTTAAAATTTTATAATTAATGAAAGTTGAAGCAATTCAATACTCAAAAGTAAATAGGTAAATAAATGCACTGAATGACAACATTAATGTCTCTAAAAAAGAATTCAAACTTTTTGTTATAGTAAATGAATTAAAATAAGTGAGAAAGGCCAAAAAAAAAGGAAAAGAATAATTTAAAAAATGAAATTCTTCATCAAAGAAAGGTCACTTCTTTTATTTCCAGCTTTTATATGGAGTGTTTGTATATATATATATATATATATATATATGTTAATTGTCATATGAAGAGTGTTTGTTGTAAATGTTTCTTCATTGTTAAAATATTTATTTGTAATAACTTAAGTAATTTACTTTTACAATAAAATAATTAATTTAAAAACGGGAAAAGGCCAAAAAAAGAGAAAAAAGATAAAAGCAGTTGGAACTCGTAGAGAGATGTCACATTACCTTATCTATATTTCTTCTTTATATAGATATATATTATAACGTTTATCTAATTATTATTGAAGTCATTACTAAAAAAAATAACATATGATAATAACTCTTCAAAAGATAACTCTTCTTTAATGTGAAAAATTAAGATAAACAATTTTTGCTTTAAATAATTATAAGTTAAATACATATGTAACACCTCGGTCTTAGAAAGAGCTAATTTTAGAAAGAACTAAATTAGAAATAGCCAATTTGAGATTTGTGCAAGTTATTCTCAAATTGTGAGTTTTGAGTCAATTTCAAACGACCATAACTTTCATCACAAGATGAGTTAGGTGACCCATGAGATATCAAATCGAAGTTTGTTGAGTCCTCTTTCCAACGCCACCAAGTTTGCTAAAATTCGAGTCCGGATGAGAGAGATATGGTTGTTTGAGTACAGCCTGTCTAATTAAGGAAATTCATCCGTTTTAAGGAGGGGTATTTTGATCTTTCCTTACCCCACTAGTCTAAAACGTTTTGCCCACCTAAGTCAATGGGTCTAATCAGATCAAGTCAATTGGAATTCATTCTAAAACGTTCAAGAAAGCTAGCAGAAAGTTCAAGAGGAGAAAAGAGGAGTTTCAAGAAGTTCTTCAAGATTTCAGGGAAATCGCCAAGAACTTAGTTCTTTCGAGGTATGTAAGCTTTCATAGTGTTGGGTTTGTTCGCCCTCACGCCAATCATGTAAACATTTACCCATGAATTCATTCTTGAAGTTGATTATTGAGTTCAATTGGTAAATTGAGATCTTTGAGTTCTTGAGGTGAGGGTTTTGAAAACGAGTTGAGTCCCTTGATAGATTTTTAAATTGGTTTCATCGAAATTGTTTTGAGTTTCTGAAATTTTGTGAATTTGGACGATGACACTGCTTTAGGTATGCGTTGAGTCGAGTTTGGGAGAGGAAGAAAAGATCAGGCAATAATTGTGCCCAGGTCCGCGTCGCGGAGACGCTTAAGATTTTCAGTCTTCAGTCATCCCCCCTCTCCGCGTCGCGGAGAGGATACGGAGTCTTCTACCTCAAAAATTATTTCGAGATCAAAAATTAAATTTCCCTCCGCGTCGCGCCAGTGTTCACCAATTTGTGTCTTCGCTCATTTCTCATTATCAGCTATCTAAACCTTCCTAAATCATTGAGAGATCCTATATTCCAAATCATAACTCTTGAATCTTCATTTCTAATCAAAGTAAAGATTAAGAGTAAAGTTAGAGAAAGTCTTTTGAGAAGTCTTCTACAATTATTTATAACTTGTTTTAAGACTTGAGTAAATGAGTATGAGGATGAGGAAAGTTGAGTTCATTTTTTCAAAATGAGTACGAGGGGACTAAGTATTCCCAAGTATGTAACACTTTTACATCTAAAATGAGAGAAACACTTATTTCTAAATGTGTTTATGAGGAGTTTTGAGCATCATCTCTTTTAAGAGAAATCCTTTGAGTAATTATCTCAAATTGAGGAGGAGTTATGTTTTCTTTAAAACATATGAGTATGAGTTATATATATATAGAGAGAGAAAATCACACCATATATGTATTTAAGACTCTATATTACAAGTTATAAATATACTTTTTAATAATTATTAAAAATAACAGTTTAATTACAAGTCCTAACATATTAAGATTATTTTATATTAAATTATTTATTTATTTTTATGATAATTAGTGTATTTAGGAGCAAAAATAGGAGTTTTTTTAAAAAAAAAAAAAAAGTGATAACTAATAACTAAAATTTAGGAAATTCATGATATCTTTCAATATTTTCAAAAAGGAAAACAATCCTCAAATCTTTCTCCACTTTCTTATCCAATTATACGTATCTCTCCATTATTCTTTTTTTTTTGTTCCCTACTCTTATTTTCAATTGAGAAATTTTAATCTTGTTTTTTCAACTATATTTATTCTGATTAGTGTTTTTCTTTTGATCTTCTTGAATTTCATTTTTTTGGGTTTCTTTGTTCTATGTTTTCAATTTTAAAATTATGTTCAAAAAATCAAGAAATTCATATATAAGAGTCTCATATTTGTTGAAGAGAATAGTTTTGGGTTGAGGAATCGATCAACCTTTGAATAGCGTGCATTCACACAAACATTGGTGAAGAATATAAATAGTACGGAAAGAGGAAAATCAATAGCTATGTCAATGTTGCCTTGAAATCGAATCTACAAAGCAAAAGAATTTTCATGTCGACTTTGTACAAAAGTACAACATAAAAGATCGCAGAAGTAAAGAAACAAACTTCACAAGTGATTTATAATTGATATGATTTTCTTCAATATTAGTTATTTATATTATTTATTGAACAATTGGAGTCTATTTACATATAGATTATATACACAAAATATTAGTTATAAGTTGGTTTTATTTTGGTATGAAGATTGTAATTTTACATTCATATTAGTTGTACCTTGAAATTCTAGATTTATACTCATTGTATACACAAAATAACTTTATTTTTTGGTATGAATTTGACATGAAGCATGCCATTTGTGTTTATTATTGATGTAAATTAAGTATGATTTTTTGAGATATGTTCTTTGTTTCTGTGTTATACACAATGTTGTACATACAAATTATATACACAAAATATTAATTATAAGTTGGTATGAAGATTGCAATTTTACATTCATATTAGTTGTACTTTGGAAATCTAGATTTATACTCATTGTATACACAAAATAACTTTATTTTTTGGTATGAATTTGGCATGAAACATGTCATCTGTGTTTATTATTGGCTTAAATTAAGTATGATTTTTTGAGATGTGTTCTTTGTTTCTGTTTTATAACGTTGTTGTACATATAAATTATATACACAAAATAATAATTATAAACTGGTATGATTTTGATATGAAGATTGCAATTTTGTGTCCATATTAGGTGTACCTTGAAATTCTAAATTTATACTCATTGTATACACAAAATGAATTGTGTTTATTAAACTATTGAAGTCTAGTTACATACACACTTTATACATCACTCGTGGTTATTATTGGTATGAAGTTTTTCAATTTTATATGCATTTTGGCAATACGTATTTTTTTCTCATATAAGGTATGAGGTATGAAATAGATATTAAAATAGAGTACTTCAAAATATTAAAAGCATTTTATAAATCATTGAAGTCCAATTACATGCACATAATATACACATTACAATTAATTAAAATACATCATGCACATAAAAGAATTCTTATTATATATATATATATATAAACAAAATGTTTATTTCTAAAAAAAAAAAGAAGTTTCAAAATTAAAAGAAAAAAACAGAAACAGGTAAAAAAAAAAACGTCCAAATATTTCCATTCTTTTTTAGCCACTAATAGGTGAGAGAAAATGTACGTTTTGAGCTAAACAAGGAAACAAATATTCTTTTTGTTAGGACTCTCCTAGTTTTATGCCTATTATTAACTAGAGACTTCGACTCGCCCTCAACTCTAGTCAGTCTCCAGCACATCAGGTTCCAGGGTGAGCTATTCATTTTAGCTCGTGTTCGATTCTCTCGGTTATGGCATAATGTCCTTAGTTTTCGAACATAAACTATTTTGTTTATTTATTTTGGTGTTTTTGATACTCTTAAACTTAGTATTTGGAGATTAGATATCCTGGATGTGATGACTTTCAGGTTTTGGGAAACGATATATAATAAGATTTGAGCTTCCGCTTTATGCTTGTATTTCGTAAGTTGGGGTTGAATTTATTGGTTCGCCCACCTAGGAGGTTAAGTGTGGGTGTCACTCATGACTCATTTTGGGTCGTGACAAAATATAAATGTTTATTTCATATTACTAAATATAAAATTTATTTTGTAAATGATAAATTTTAAATGATTCATATATATTCACATATTTTGACATTTGTTATGTGTTTTTTTTTTAAAAAAAACTCGGCATATTTTAAAATAATATATTTTGAAGTTAGAAGATCTTGTTAACTTGATAATACATTAGTGACATATATAATACTTTAATTTAAATACAAATACCTACCCAAATATAAATATACATTTGCATTAATGAAAATATTTATCTCATAAAAATTAGCTATTAAATAAATAATAAAAATTAAACTGATACAAACTTCAGTTGGAGTTATTACAAGTCATATGAACTTTTCTTCGTCTAAAATACTGAAATATTAAGAAATAGTAAATAAGTAAAACAAAAAGGCAATGTTCATATAGTAATTACTATTTTGAAGCAAACTTCCTGACAATCTAAATCACATAAGTAACATTGATAAATAAAGTCATTCTTTTGTCTTGGGCATAAAAAAAACAAATCATGACAATTCTCTAAATTTTGGGAAAAAATATTCATAAGCATATATCTACATCACAAGAGAAATTGTTACCAAAAACAGATGAATTTAGACTACATCATGTTAACTTCATATATTGGAGCATTACATACTAATTTATATATTAAGCAAAAAAATAATTATTATATCATCAAAATTATTTTCCTCAAGTATTTGAGGTTATGGAATATACCCTCTTAGGATAGAACGATTTACTTCATCTGAATAGTGGTACCTCATATTCCACTAAACTTCGAACTCACTCAACCATAATAAATCACATAAATTTTTTAAAATGCAAGAAGAAGAAGAGTAGAAGATTAAAAAAATTGTGGTTGAAAAATGAGAGGAAGCCTCTCTATTTATAGTCAACAAAGGGTAGTATGAACAAGTGTTTTTTTGTGCCTTATATGAAAAGTCATGACCTTTCTGAGAAGTCACAACCCTTTGAAAATGTCACAACTTATTGAAAAAGTCACAACTCTTTGGAAAAGTCATAACTCATCGAATCATCACAACCCTTCGAAAAAAGTCACAACTTATCGGAAAAGTCACAACTCATCAAAAAAATCACAACCTAAGTTAGGGATATTATAGTAATTTAACATTCAAGTTAGGAGTTCATGCTTTTAAGGTAATATAGATTATTCTACTATTATTAATTTGTCTGATAATTTATATTCATTTAATTTAATGTTAAAACTTGAAACATAAAGAATAATGTCATAACTAATAATAATTAGTCTTATATATATCAATTATAAAATTTTCAATATATATATATATTATTGCGAGTAGTATTGAGCACCGACATTGGAATGAGTTCAGACAACTCAAAACCTCATAAACCATGTATGCCAACATGGGTAAATGATCATATTTTTTAAATGATTCCTTATTGCTTGATGTCTTATTCTCCGGTAAGGTATAAGTTCTGGCAGCGTGGGCGAGACGTTGTATCATCACATAACTCATAGTGATGGTTGTCGGTTAGAGAATCTCCCAAATATGTATGTTTTCCCTTTATGTCAGTTCAGCTATGTATACCTATGTTCAGTATTCTCCTTGCATGCTCGCACATTCAATGTACTAACGTCATTTGGCCTGCATCGTTTCATGATGTAGATACAGGTATTCAGGATCAACAATCGACGCTTCGTTGATCCTATTGCATTCCAGCTAGCTTTGGTGAGCCTCCTTGCTTTCCGAAGGGCTTCACATTATGAGTTTGTTTGTTAGGATGTCATGGGTCTTGTCCCGACTTCCATCATAGTATTTGGAGGCTTCATAGACAGTAGTATTTTGAGGAGTCTTTTTCATTTTCTTTGTTAATGTTTTAAGACTTGAGTTGCCTTCTTATGGCTAGTTGAATATTTTTAAATATTCTGAGTTAATTATTCTGAGACAATTGAGTTAATCTTTGCAATTGAGTTCCTATATTGTTGAGTAAGTCTTCCACTGAATATTGAGCCAGGCCAAGGGTTCGCTTGGGGACCAGCGATGGTTCTTGAGTACCGGTCACGTCTAGGGTGTAGGCTCGGGGCGTGACAATGAGCATTAAAGTTCTCGATTTATGGTTGAACATGAGAGTGAACTTTAGGTAAGGAAATACTTGTGATTCGAAAATCTTATCATTGTTAAGTTATACTTAGTTATCATGTATTTTTCTTACTTTAAGTATTTTTTACACCAAGATAAGAATTATTTTGAAAGCAAAACTATTATTTGAAAATGATTGTTGGCTATATATAGTTATTGTGGTGGGAGGGTGGACTCTTGGTATATGTATTGTATTTGAAATCTCTTTATTTTTGAGATCACGCATTAATATTCATTCTCATGGATCACAAATTTAGTATTCTGAAAACTATATTTTGAAAGAAAGTTGCATGCCCAAGGGAAATAATTTTTGGTGGTTTTATTATTGATTATACCGAGGATAAATATTGATTTGTATGTTCAAGGAATTAATATAGTTATTAGGTGGGTGTATGAGACCCACGAGTCCCTCAGGGTCCTACCTCACAATGTTCATTTACCATATATTGCATTGCATTTATTATTATTACTTGTTGTATTTTGCTCTTGTTAAACAGTCCCAACGTCTATAGGGGGAAGACCTAACGTCCATAGGGGGGAGACCTGCAATCCAGCATGCACACTCACTTCAAGTTCAACATCATCTTCAATCTCAACCTCTTCCTTTACAAGATCTTTGTAACACCTCAGAAAAATTTGATTAAGACTGAAAATAGCAAAATGGTGTGTTGACACCCAATTTTGACCCTCCACGATAGAAATTAATTTTCGAACTTCTTAATTTTCAACGATTTAGAATAATTAGCGTTATAAAAATTTGATACTTTTCAAAGTTTTTGAGCGATTTTAGTCGGCCTTCATATTTTAAAAGTAATAAATATATTTCTACATATTTATATATAATTAGCATAATTTATGAATATTTAAAAATCGTCTCAAAAAGATTTTATCTTAATTAAATATTCAATTAAATTGATATGGTTTAAAGTATGTTTACAATTTTAAGTTATTTAGTTTAATTATTTTAATTTCGTTGATTTGAAAAGCGTGCTTTATTAATTTACTTTAATTTAAGTTATGATTATAATTTTAAGCTATTTAGTTTATAATTAGGTTAATTATTTAATTTCATTGAGATTAAGAAGCTCATAAATTAATTATATTAATTCGTCCTATTTGAATTCTAGACTAACCTACTAAATTAACTCTTTTTGGGTTGCCACTTTAATCTGTCTGGCTAAATTGTTAATCAATTTCTATTACAGTTTTAGCCAAATCTAACCTTACCTTAAACCCATTTTAGACATTTTTGGACCATTTATTCAGTCCAAAAATGCCTTCAGCAGCCC
>JAJONR010006371.1:0-53117 GCA_029582245.1 Solanum etuberosum
AAACTTGCAGGAAAAGGAAAATAGAAAACTTTGATGGACCTAGCTATGAAAATATTGTGAATTGGTTGAATCAAAGTTTCTGTTTTTATTGGGTTTCATTTGTGGAGAACCATATTTTGGTGCAAGTTCTGTTTTTTTTTGGCAAACTTGCAGGAAAAGGAAAATAGAAAACTTTGATGGACCTAGCTATGAAAATATTGTGAATTGGTTGAATCAAAGTTTCTGTTTTTATTGGGTTTCATTTGTGGAGAACCATATTTTGGTGCAAGTTCTGTTTTTTTTTGGCAAACTTGCAGGAAAAGGAAAATAGAAAACTTTGATGGACCTAGCTATGAAAATATTGTGAATTGGTTGAATCAAAGTTTCTGTTTTTATTGGGTTTCATTTGTGGAGAACCATATTTTGGTGCAAGTTCTGTTTTTTTTTGGCAAACTTGCAGGAAAAGGAAAATAGAAAACTTTGATGGACCTAGCTATGAAAATATTGTGAATTGGTTGAATCAAAGTTTCTGTTTTTATTGGGTTTCATTTGTGGAGAACCATATTTTGGTGCAAGTTCTGTTTTTTTTTGGCAAACTTGCAGGAAAAGGAAAATAGAAAACTTTGATGGACCTAGCTATGAAAATATTGTGAATTGGTTGAATCAAAGTTTCTGTTTTTATTGGGTTTCATTTGTGGAGAACCATATTTTGGTGCAAGTTCTGTTTTTTTTTGGCATACGGCTTGTTATATGAGGATCTCGCCATCATTAATAAAATTGTTCACCTTATAAAAAGAATCCAAATTACTGCTTTTATAGTCATCCTGTAGATGTTCATGCAAGTTAAAAACAGTAATACATGTACATGTTTTAGGTCTACTTCTGTTAGACCACTAGGAGTTTCAGTTTCTGAACATTTTAATGTGCACAATAATATATGTGTGCTGAAGCCCCGCGGCCCGGGTAATCTATCACCATCTTAGCATATAATAATTGGAACTCGTAACAAGTTTCCTATTACTTTGTTTTCCCAGGATGCCAGCCTTGCAGTGCCGTTGTTCTCATCTGTTCTTGTTCCAATGATGCAAAACTTTGGACCAGTTTTATCGCAGATCGCATCATCACCAACCATTCGTCTTGGCGTAAGTAGCTTAATTCACCAACTACCCAGCTTCTGTTCAATGTTCTTGTTAGATGACTTTCACATGGGACATTATAGATGTTTTTTCCTGGATAAACGGGTTGGATCGAGACCATTTTTGAGTCATCAGATGGATGGATGCCAAGACTAGTAAAATTGCCTCTACATAATTGTGTCATGTGTAATTGCTCAAACACAAACAATAATAGACTTTGTTACTAGAATTTCTAATCTAACTTGTATCCATGTCTACTGAACTGTCTCTTGAAAAAATGCTAATTGATCAAGAGTATCCTCCTCTTTGAACTCTTCACGGTGTCCTATTCATCTTTTATTTGAAGTATTTTCTTTTGAACTGATTTCACTTACTTGAAGGTTTTTGCTCATTCTTTTGTGCCTTTGGTTGACCTTCACTTTTTGTGGGATGTTGTAATGGTTGGTAGCTATTAAATGTTTTCTAGGTTCAAACATTATCACTGTTGTAGTCTTGTAAGTCAGTTTTTCATAAACTTTCACATGGAACTGAATAAGAGGATACCTTCTTTTACTCCACTCATATGTTCTATATCTACAGGCGGAGATGACTATGAAGCAAATAGAGAACCTTAGCCCCTCAATTGTGAAGCAAGTTTTTCCACTAGTTGAGCAACTGACTCCTCTATACACGGACTTGATTAATGGAAAAGAAAATTTCACTCCAAGACCAGAAGAAACTCAAAGACTGGTATGGAAAATTTTGAGATCTTAATGCTCATTATAACTAGCTACATATTTAACTAGGTACATATCATGAACATCTTTAGTTTACTTTGTTGCTATTTTCCGGTGGAACTTGTGTTTGTATGACCAATTTAATGACTACTATGCAAATGTAGAGCAGATACATGTAGGGATGGCAACGGGGTGGGGCGGGTTTGTCCTTTTGCAGGGCATGTGCGGGGTGGGGCGGGTTGCGGGTTTCACAAATCAGTTTCTTAACAAAATCCCGCCCCCAACCCAATTCCTAAAAGAATGGCAGGTCTGATTTTTGGCATGATTTGGAATCGATTTCGCAATTCTCAGAACAGAATTTACATATTCATGAACTTTATGAAGAAAAAAAGTTCAAAATCATAGAGGAAAAAATTATTTTACTTTCCCAAGTAGCAATAATGTCATGGGAAATGGGATACAGAGTAGCTTGCACAAAATATATATATCTTTTTTGTCCAAAATTATGTTGGTTTTCTTATCTAATATATATATTACAGATAAGGTCCTACTACGGGATATCAAGGAATCTCTTAGTAAAGTTCAAAGATGATACAATCGACGAAACTTCAACACTAGCTCAAGTGCTCAGCTCAGGTTCTGCCATCAGCTCAATGCTGGATATGTCTATCCGCACTCTTCCCGGAGACCATGCGCTTCCTCTACAGCAGGTTCACCCTAAACTACGAAACTCTGTGAAATGAAAGTCCATCTCATCTAGTTTCGACAATTTATGTGATGCACTTTCCTTTTTAGATTGTCCAAAAAGAATGATATAACTTCTCGTTTACCTTTAATGAGACGATTTATAGCTACATAAATTGGGATGGGGCGGAGGGAGACTCTGCTGGCACATTCATGTCAGGCCAACTTGTTCTGCAAATAGTGCATTTTCTAGAGATTGAAACAATGTAACACCATATCTTACCTTTCTTTCAACTTTCAGGCTCTACCAAATGCTCCTCCAGGAATGACGGACGCTGTTAATAGGAGCAGCGAGCTATTGGCGAATTTGACAGCAGGAACACCATGGGAAAACGTCACGAAGGAAATTGGCAATACGCTCGGTAATGTTGACTCTATAATTCTTAACTCTGGGAATTCAAAGGACTTGGATATGCTTGTGGAGACGATAACATCATGGATGTACTCTAACACTGGCCCAAAACTTTTACAGTGATATGCTAAAAAAATATGTATGTATATGAACCCTACTAAATGGTTCTGTAATTTGTAATGATTGTATATACTTGATTGACATTTAGTCATGCTCATGTATAATGTGACTCTATACTTTTTGAATATTTGGTATAAAAAGGTCAATTATTTGTAACTGGTAATGTCAATTGTCAAGTTGAAGAAGGAAAGGATGTGACATGCCTTTCTACAATTTGAACAAAAGACATTTTTACCTTTTTACATCTCTCATGTAAAAGTAAAAATCTATCATAAAAAGATCTATCATCATGTTCAATATTTGTTTTTACATCTCACATTCTGAAAACACCACACCTTTCATTGCTTTTTGTACAATTTGTTACTGAAACTTTGCAAGTGAAACAATATAGTAACTGTGATTTGGAATCAACCACTTCTTTTTTAGTTTCCACTTGGTGTCTGGTTATCCAAATTGAAGTCCGACTAAATCTGAATTCACACCAGCACTGGAATCAACTCAAACACTATGAAACATCTCATAAGATCCATAGCAGGTAGAACAAACGTAATATCTATCAAGATATTCAAACAAATTGATGGGGATTATCATACGTAGATAGAACAACATAGAGCTAATATATAGCAAAATTCAAAATCCATAAGTGAATTGAAACCCAATTTAATTGAAAAACATAACATAACCAGACATGGTAACCTAAAAATCCTTTGTTCTTAACAGATCAAAAAAGAAAAGGCCAGGATACACCCAAAACTGAATTTGTTACCCATATAATTTTTCACTTCCCACTCTAAAAGCAAATTTAGTTGCCTGTTCTTCTCTAGTCTCCCTTTCTCCTGAAAGAACAACCCTCAGTGAGTCTAGCACGCCCACCAGTTGGCTGGCACAACACTGTCTGGCAGTTCCCGCACACCACCACTGTCTGCGAGTGACTGAACACCGTTGTTCTGCACACATAAATATAGAGACTTAGAAATGAACTGAGACTAATTTGAGACATGATACTGAAGGTGAGGTCAAAACTGAACCAAGGTGACGAATGGATGTCCCACCATCCTTCCCAAAACATTCGGTTAGTGTGCATAATCTTCTACTTTTTACTTGGGCGAGGCATATATAATCTATTCAAACATCAAATAACTAATTCATCAAACACTACCAAAACCCTGTTTGGACATGAATTTTTTTTTTCCATTTATTCAAAAAGTACATAAAAACTTGTTTGGTTATTTAGATTAGAATGACTTTTCTATTAATTTTTTAGGATAAGTTCTCCAAACTAGATAAAACTAGTTGGCCTGTTTTTTCAGCCAAAAAAAGTAGGGAGCTTTTTAACAAAGTGAAATGTATTACCAAACACAAGTTTAATTTTCAAATACCATTATTAAACTTCAAATGCTATTTATTTTTTTCCAAACTCTAATGTTGAAATACCATTTTTCATTCAAATATTACTTTTTTTCAAATATCATTTTTCAACCTCAATTACTATTACTTCTTCCCAAATATCACTAAATTATACACACTTTTTCCCCAAATAACACTAAATTCATGTCAAAAGCACCAACTAAGATAAATGAACAACAAAAGGAAAAACACTTACATGTTAAAGCAACCCTGGCACTTCACATCCTAGAGGACAAAAAACAACACACCAAACAAATCAAAGATTAATTTCAAAAACTATATATATAAATTCAAACCACAAATACATTGACAAACCATTGGTTTTACCATGAAGAAAGAGTTAGGAGATTGAACCAAACGCTTGAGCTTGTGCTTTCTCTTCTCATGCTCAGCTGGTGGGTTCAACAAGTCAACATCGTTTGGAAGAACCTTACAAATCAGAATTTTACGTTAATACAAAAAACATTAGAACAAAATCCCCTCACCATTCACTCCAATTTGTAGCAGATTACGTTAATACAGAGAACATTAGAACAAGTTTCAAATCGCCATAGCTAAAAACACGCTATGAATAGCCATGACTAAAATCTAACCAGTTTCACTACAATTTTTAACAGATTACGTTAATACAAAGAACATTAGAACCAAAATCCAAATATCTACAGCTAAATACTAACCATTTTCGGTCCAACTTGTAACAGGTTAAGTTAGGAACATTAGAATGAAATACTAATCGCCATAACTATGAACTTGCCATTTTCGCTCCAACTTTTAACAGATAACGTTGATACAGAACACATCAGAACAAAATTCAAATCTCCATAGCTAAAACCTCACCATTTTAACTCCAATTTGTAGCAGATTACGTTAATACAGAGAACATTAGAACAAGTTTCAAATCGCCGTAGCTAAAAACTCGCTATGAATAGCCATAACTAAAATCAAACAAGTTTCGCTACAATTTTGAACAGATTACATTAATACAAAGAACATTAGAACCAAAATCTAAATGTATACAGCTAAATACACTGCCATTTTCGGTCCAACTTATAACAGGCTACTTTAGGAACATTTGAACGAAATTCTAATCGCCATAACTAAGAACTCACCATTTTCGCTCCAACTTTTAACAGATTACGTTGAAACAGGACAAAATTCAAATCGCCATGGCTAAAAACTAATCATTTGCGCTCAAATTTTTAACAGATTATTACGTTAATAGAAAGAGCATTAGAACGAAATTCGCATCGCCATAGCTATAAACTCACCATTTTCGCGAAGTTAACAGGAAATTCCGGCCGGCGGGGGAGGAGGAAGAGCGTCGGAGGCAGCTGAAATGAAGACGCTGGAAGAATTATTCTAGGGTTTTTTCGCGAAGCTTATAAAGGGATTTAGGAATGTTGTGAGCCGTTGGATTTGGTAGAAGAGTTTTGATCTTGGCCGTCTGTTTAAGGTCGTTTAGATTCAGTAGGGATCCAAGGGTAGGATTGTCCATTCACAATTTTTTTCCTTTTAATGTTTATGCATAATTTTTAAATTATAGAGTATTAGAAATGTAAATTAAACTAGAAAAAACGAATTAAATTAAAAAGGTTTTGATAAATGAAATAATCTCTGATTCTCTTATAAAAATAAAAATAAAAACATATGATGCATTAACTCAATTATTACTATTATGGGTAAGAATAATGAAACTTGAGAATGTATAAGAGGGGGGAAAACTTGGTGAGTTGTTTTCTATCAACATTTCCAAATTTTACTTCTATCCTCTACTAATTCCTTTCTAACCATGCTAATAAGGGTCTTTTTCAAAACTTAGCATTAAGGGTGTTACGTCGATATACGAGAGGAATAGAGAAAAACTCGTGATTGGTGTGGAGGGGAAGATCTGCTTATGATATAGTTCAAGAAAGAGTCGTTTCATTTCCTTACTTCTTTATAATTCATTCACTTCAAGACTGGTTCTGAACGCCGCGTAAGATCATCTTCAACCAACCTCCACCGTACTTTCGGTGCGACCACTAAAGAATTGTTCAGAATTGAATCGAAATTGATAATACAAATCGATATAAAGTTATTGATTTATCGGTAATCAGTTTTGATTATTTTATTATCGGATTATCGGTTCTTAACGGTTTGAGGCTTTTTTCTTAACGGGTTAATCGATAACCCGATAATAAATTAAATAATTATATTTATCATTTAGTTAGTGTATAATATCCTTGACTTAGAATTTAGTTTCATACTTTTATTTCTGATTGTCTCGAACTTTCAATTATTATACAATGTGAATGTGTTTTTTTTTAGCAAGATGCAATGTCAACTAATGTGCATGGTTTATTTAGTTTGTCATCTTGTTTCTATAACAGTTTAGCATGTCTATAAATCGATAATCGAAAAGTCAAACCGATAAACTTTAAAATCGGACCGAGCTGACCGATACGTAGCCTTAATGTTAATTATAGTATTATTAAATATTTATCAAATAAAAATGTGTCATTTTTTTTAACTGATTAAAAAGAAATTTGTGAAATATAAATTGAGACAAAAAAAAAGTATTTATCAGAACAATACAACATGATACATTGTAAAATAATACTCATTGTCGATCAATTCAATTCAGTTGTATGTATCATCAACTTTCGATTTGTGAGCACGTTAATTCGATAATCAAATCAATAAGATAATTATAATTGATTTTCGATTAATAATTTTTTGATTTAACAGATAAGAAAATGCTCATATAATCATCCGTTCACGAAATTAAAATAGAACCCCTGGAATTTGAAACACATGCACTTTGCATTGACTCTCCAGTACAAGAGCGGCTTCTCTGCAGGCTGGGTCATCCCCTCCGATGCATCATGTTTATAGAGCGCAGAACAAACTACTGGGATGATTTTGCCACTACTATTAGAGAGCACGACCAATTAGGCAGTATGCAAACCTTGCCCCCTACCTTGTGAAAGGCAAAGAGGTTTTTTTCTGAAAGACTATAGAAGAACATGACGATGGGAATAATGCAGACTCGATAGTGTAATAAAAACTCGAACATAATATCTACGAGTTCAAAAACTTATATCATAACAAGTAAATAACAATCAAGGAGTTCAAAAGAAATTTGATTGGGGAAATACAGTTAGGCATCACAAAGAGCTAATACATAGCAAAAATTCAAAATCCACGAGTGAATTGAAACCCAATTTAATTGAAAAACATAACATAACCAGTCATTGTAAACCCAAAATCCTTTGTTCTAAAACAAAAACAGGATTACACCATAACTTAATTTGTTACCCATATTAACTTTATCACTTCCCAACTCTAAAAGCAAATAGATTTCTCTTCTTCTTTAGTCTCCCTTTCTCCTGAAAGAACAACCCTCAGTGAGTCTAGCACGCCCACCAGTTGGCTGGCACAACACCGTCTGGCAGTTCCCGCACACCACCACTGTCTGGGAGTGGCTAAACACCGTTGTTCTACACACATATAGAGAGAAAGAGATTAAGAAATGAGCCAAGTTATATTTGTATGACATATACTACTTTGAGAGATGTTATTGAAGGTGAGGTCGAAACTGAACCAAACTCAGGATTGAATGTCGCACCATCCCTCCCCAATGATTCAGTTAGTGTGCATGGGCTTCTACTTTCTTGCCTTAAGAGAAGAATTATGTTCATCAAACACTACCAACTCTGTTTGGACCTTAATTGCACGGACTCTTAACTTTTGATGCCGCACCCATGTCAGATTCTCCAAAAATACACTACTTTTGGCGAATACAGCATGCGCATATTGACATTTTTTAAGAGTCTGAGCAACATAGGTTTGAACATGTTTGTTTCCCTTTTCCAAAAAGCATTTAAAACATTGTTTGGCTATATAGATTAGAATGACTTTTCAATTAATTTTTGAGGATGACTTCTCCATTGTTTTTCGAGCCAAAAAGTTGGAACCTTTAAACCAAGTGCAATGTATGCCGAAACGCAAGTAAAATTTTCAAATACCATTTTTCAGCTTCAAATACTACTTATTATGGAATATTAATGAATTCATCAACTTTACTTTTCAATAACCATTCTTCAACTATGCTTTTTTAAAGGCTTTAATTTTCAAATACCATATTTCAACTTCAAATATACTACTTTTTCTAAATTCTAAAATATCACTAAGTTGATCAACTTTGATCTTCAAATATCATTTTTCCAATCTCAAATACTACTAATTTCCAAATATCACTAAAGTCATCAACTTTACTATTCCATTACCATATCTCAACTTCAACTATTACTTTTTTTCAAAATATCACTAAATTTCATGACAAAAAACACCTACTAAGATAAATGAGCAACACAAGATAAAAAACTTACATGTTAAAGCAACCCTGGCACTTCACATCCTAGAGAACCAAAAACAACACACCAAGCAAATCACAGATTAATTTCAAAAACTATATAAATAAATTCAAACCACAAATACATGATTTCAAAAGAATATACAAATACATTGACAAACTGTTTCCTTTACCATGAAGAAAGAGTTAGGAGATTGAACCAAACGCTTGAGCTTGTGCTTTCTCTTCTCATGCTCAGCTGGTGGGTTCAACAAGTCGACATCGTTTGGAAGAACCTTACAAATCCAATTTTTAACAGAGATCACGTTAATACAAAGAGCATTCGAACAAAATTCAAATCTCCAAAGCTAAAAACTTACCATTATCACTCCAGTTTTTAACAGATAACGTTATTACAATGAACATTAGAACGAAATCCAAATCTCTACAGCTAAGAATTCACCATTTTCGCTCCAACTTTTAACAGATTACATTAATACAGAACATTAGAATACGTTCCACATCGCCATAGCTAAAAACTCATCGATTTCGCTCTAGCTTTAACAGACTACGTTAAGAGCATTAGAACGTAATTCGAATCGCCATAACTAAAAATCCGCCATTTTCGCTCCAAATTTTAACAGATTATTAGGCTAATACAAAGAACATTAGAACGGAATTTGAATCGCCATAGCTAAACTCACCATTTTCGCGAGGTTAACAGGAAATTCCGGTCGGCGGCTGGGGAGGAAGAGCGTCGGAGGCAGCTGAGATGAAGACACTGGAAGCGGTATGGTTTTTCTAGGGTTTTGTTCGCGAAGCTTATAAAGGAAATTAGGAATGTTATGGGCCGTTGGATCCATTAGAAGTGTTTTAATCTTGGCCGTCTGTTAAAGGTCTAATAGGGATCCGAGGGTAGGATTGTCCATTCACAAAATTCTTCCCTTTAATCTTTATCTACTTTCTTTTGTTATTTTCTTGATGAACTTCAAGCTTTAAGTTCAAGAATAATTTTTAAAAAAATAAAAAAATAGATAACCAACTATTTTTTGAATGTATATGTGGTAAATTTATTTTTGTTTAATTGTTTTTAAATTATATTAGAGATGTAGATTAGATTAGAAAAATCAAGTGCAACAAATTCAATTAAAAAAAAATCTGATAAAAGGAAGTTATCTTTGACTTCTCTTATAAAATATCATATATCGCATTAACTTAACAACTGTTATGGGGACTCAAATCCTCTCTCCCCAATTTTTTACACTTTGTAAATGAAGGAACAATCCACAATTCCTCCAACTCCACCTTTGTAGAATGGTTAGTTCTTCAGTGTTTGCTTTGACTGCTTTAGAAGCAGAAAAGGGTGAAACTTCTTTTGTCAGTAATTCCAACAACGTTTGTATTTCTAATAGATATATAAATTCAAGACATAACTTAGTTTGTATTGCTACAAATAATGTGGTTGATCTTGTTGTACTGATGCATATTATATAATCAATATTAACTCGTCTTGATTATCAAAAAAAAAATTACTATTGTTATATGTAAGAATAATCAGGGGCGAATTTAGGTGTAAAATTTGGATCACCAGAATCCGTGATCATTCGATTAAATTCGATATATTATTTGTATAATTCTTAAAAAGATATTAAATATTAGCTAAAGGAACTCATGCCCAAAATGGCTGGATGGTTCACTGGTCTGAGTCCCTCTTTTCGAAATTGATGTCGCTGGTTCAAATCCTAGTGAGTGCTCAATTTGCTCCCTTTTAAAAAAAAAAAAAAATGTCATTACAACTTTAATTAGTAAAGCATAAAATAGAAGAAAATATATTTCAATTAAACTACGTATTTTCTTTTGCTCACTAATTTATTGTCTTTATAAAATTTTGGAAAAAGGGCATGATATAACCCTCCCCCCTCCCCCTCCCTCCACAACTTTATTATTTAGAGTTGATATACCTCTCGTTATAAAAGTGGTACAAATATACCCATATCGTTACAAAAATAGCTCATATATACCCTTTTCATCTAGTGGAAGTGAAAATTTTAATTTTTAAATTATTTTTTTTTACTTTTAGTTATGAAACATCCATGTAGAGGTATATTTGATCTTTTCCACACATGAATTATTTTTTGACTTATTTAATTAACATTTTTTGAGATTCTTATTCCTATTTCTTTGTTTTTTCTTTCACTTCAGTGTAAAACTAAGAGAAATCAAAAGAAAGAAATATGAATAAAAAAAGTGAAAAAAATAAGAGAATTTTTTAAAACAAATATAGAGGTATATTTGATCTTTTTCACACATGAATTATTTTTTGACTTATTTAATTAACATTTTTTGAGATTCTTATTCCTATTTCTTTGTTTTTTTCTTTCACTTTAGTGTAAAACTAAGAGAAATCAAAAGAAAGAAATGCGAATGGAAAAAGTGAAAAAAATAAGAAAAAAATTTAAAACAAATTTTTGCGACTACATTGCAGCTTAAATTTTTTTTCCGGCTATATTGTAATTTAGTTTTTGTATCTATAAAAGAATTTTGGGACATCTACAATAAATTTTACAATAAAAATAGTAAAAAACTAAATTTGACCATTAAAATAATAAATCCAAATTAGCCGTTGAATAAAAAAAATCTAAAAAAATTATGAGAAGAATTAAATATACCCCTACATGAATATATTTTTTTAATATTAATTTTTGCATTCGTAAGAGGAAAAGAGTATATGTGAGCCATTTGTATGACATTATACATATGAGTCACTTTCATAACAAGGTGCATATCAACTCTTAATCACAAAGTTAAGGGAGTATATTAGATCGTTTTCCTTAAAATTTTAGATCTTATCTTTAAAATAATGGTGCACCCGTCTTCTTGAAGTCTTGGATTCGCCTCTGAGAACAATGAAACTTGAAAATGCATAAGAAGAGGTAACAATGAGAGATTTCTCTTTGTTTTCTATCAACACTAGATAATGTAACCGCGTCTCGCGAGGTAATTATGACCCCATTAAGATTATGAATGATAATCTTCTAATATCTGAATATTAGAAATTTGGTATTGTCATAGATATTAAGAGCATGAACGATTGTAAAATTCTTACTCTTTAACGAATTTATCTTATACATATTTTCAATTATAATATTTGTTCTTTGATATAATTAGCTTATCAATATTGAATGATTTTTCATAGATTAGTCAATTATCACTTTATCTATTGTTTGGTATGTGAGCATGTAAAATATAAGATATTCAATTTGATGTCCTATAATTCATTCTTTAGCCGATAACAACTAGTTTTTTTTTTTTATCTTTCATGTCATTGTCCATAAACATCCCTAAATATGTCATATTAAATTTATTATGTGAATGATATCAATTTCCAGAAGAAGATTAGGCTCAAAGAAAGAGATGAATAACTGCAAAAACCACATCAATAGTCTTTCTTTATCACAAACAAATCTAAAATTAAAAAAAAGAAGAAAATAATACTCATTTATATAGAGAAGAGAAAAGATATTACAATAAAGAAAAATCGAGTCTAGTTTGTATGGCTTATTACCGAAACTCCGAAAGTAATACTAATACTTAGAAAATATAATCCGTAAATTATTAAAGTCACTATTACATATTTACAAATAAAAAAGTAATCTAAATTTAATCTTATTGAATTATCAATTTAACTATTAACTAAAACCGTAAAATAAAAAATCAAACTAATAAATCAATAAAAACAAATTATAAAATCATTAACTCAACACCAATAAGTTAATCTAGTATCCCTCTTCCATTTAACAATAGTTGTTTAATGTACTATTTTGAAAATGTTTAATAATAATTGTCCACTTTATAAAATTAATTGATAATTTTACATTTAGTTTCCAATTACCCTATCATCAATTATACTCATTTTTCTATTATATTTTTCAACACAATGTATTTATTATATTAAAAAAATGATATCGTAAAATTAGGAATAGTTTTTTTGTGAGAAGTATACAAAGTAGATAGTAGAAAACTATTATTGGACGGAGTTGTATTTTTTTCCATACTGACAACCATCCAAAGAGAGTGTCACTACCTGCTCTCACTTACAAACTACACAACATTTTTGAGCCTTATCTTCTTCTCTGAGAGCAAATTCACAATTTCAGATTGAGTATGAAGAAGAGTACGGTGTCGCCGATCACTGTACTATTTGTTGTTGCCGCAATACTAATTTCTTATTATTCCGATGTCTCGTCGGCAGAATCAGATTCAGACCCGACGCCGGCCCCGTGGCCTCATCAGTTCCACTCGATACTGTTCGTCAATTTCAGCGGATCTCTAAGCCTAATCGACCTTTGGTACGATTGGACCAACGGCCGCAATTTCAATATCATACAAGACCAGCTAGGTAAGCAGGGCGGATACGGATTTAGGATTTGAAATTTTATGGGTTCAATTTTTTTAGGGCTCATTTGATGAAGATAAGTTAGGTTGTTATTTTTAACATTTTATCTTAGCATAATTAATCTCAATATTATTATTTCATCCGTCTAGTATTAATTACTAATGTTTTTATAACTTATCTCGTAATTAATAATTAAATAAGGGATAAGGCATTATCACATTTTTGTTTCATGACTATTTATGCTTGTCCATCGTAACAATTGATCCTAAGTTTTTTAATTTTTATATCTCAATTTATGTAATACAATTTGATTTAGACATAAAATTTAAGAAAAAAAAAACATACTTTGGAAATTTTTAGTCTAAAACACTTTTTGATAATTTGTGTGATTGTAAATTATTTTATTAAGATTGTTAGAAAAAAATAATTATTTTATTAAGAGAAAGTAATTTTGAAGTTAAATTGTTTCCACTTATTGAAATGTGATATTTTTGAGGGGGGACGGACTAAAAAAGAGAAATTGTGTCACATAAATTGACACCGAAAGAGTAGTATTGAACTCGTTACATCTTTAAATTTATGAGTTTTTTGGGGGGACGGACTAAAAAAGGAAATTGTGTCACATAAATTGACACAAAAAGAGTAGTTTTGAACTCTCTACATCTTTAAATTTATGAGTTCATATATACTATTTTTTTTATTGTTGGAATTTAACATATGAATTTATATGTTGCGCCAATAGTAATGGGTTTAGATGAATCTAATATGAAAGACTACATCTCCTTTGCCTATGGATTTGACAGAATTCAATAGCATAAACTTAAATTTTATATCTATGTTTCTTTCCATCTCAATTTATGTGTCATGTTTCCTTTATTGAGAGTCAATTTTGAACTATTGAAGATCCATTTGATAGCTGAATTAAAATCTGGATATTCAATAGCTGTATAAAAAGTGTTATAAGTTGTAATTTTTCTCAATGAAAAGATACATTTTGAAATATTGTTCCAAATTCACATAATTTGAATATGGAGAAGCAAAATATATCACATATATTGGTATTTGGTACAAAGAGAGTAATATGTATAGATAATTTGTCAAGATGCTTTTATAGGATCCTCGGAATTAATTCAAAATTCTAGTTTCGCTTCTGTAGGTGAGCTTCTCTATGATCTCGAATGGAACAATGGCACTGTATTCCGCTACACTCTAGACGACGATAAGAAGAAATGTAGTTCAGCGCTGATTGATGTTGGGATTCTTCGACCAAATTGGCTTGACGGAGCTACTTATCTTGGTCAACAATTCATCGACGGATTTCACTGTAATGTATGGCAGAAGGTGGATTTCATTTGGTATTACGAAGACATCGTGACAAAGAGACCCGTCCATTGGGTGTTCTATACCGGTACTCTTCATCCCCTCGATCCTTCTTTTTTTAATCTTCCATTTTATGACGTTTGGACATGAATCGTTTGATATTTGAAATTTGAAAAGAATGTAGTATGAAGCTGAGTTGAAAAAGGGGATTTGAGGTTGTTTTAGAAGAACACAATCGAAGTTTCGTGAGTGAAAACTTGAAGAACTCCTAAAAACTATTTTTCAAACTTTGAATTCCATATTTCATGTTTGAAGTTGAAATAATGAACAAATTTGATAAACACTTAATTGAAATAATCGCCAAATAAAGGAGGTGTAGTTGCTTGTTTGCTACTCTCTCCGTTTCGGGAAGAGGCTTTGGTGGTGTAGGTACTTGTTTGCTACTCTGTCTGTTTCATTATGGGCCTTGATTTGACGCAAAGTTTAAGAATGTTAAAGGAAGTTTTTAAATCTTGTAGTGTTAAACTAAAGATGTGAAAAATATATTAAAATAGCCTTTGAATTTATGGTCTTAAACATGACGTGGAGGTTGAAATTAAAGAGTTGCTGCCTATAGAAAGTGGCATTAACTAAAAAGGAAAGTAAGAGACACAAATTGAAATAGAGGAATGTTATTTCTTATGAAGTCTTTGGATGGAGAGGTGTTTGAAGCTTTTCTATGGAGTTATCATGAAGTTCAGCATGTTCAGGGGCTCGGATAGTCGTTAAGACTCATCAAGTTGTTTGTGGTCATCGACAAGTTCAATCACATTATTTGAAAATTCGAGCTTTCATGATTCTTAGTTCTTCTATTTCCTCCTACTATGCAGTCATTGTTCTATTAGGCTAGATGTATGCAGCTTCTGCTACTGCTTTCGCTGAAGTAGACGCTTCCCTAAAAGTGGTCTGTCAACTGAGACTTGCCTTGTTGTGATATTGTTACATTCTTTTCATCCTATGAAGGAGAGACAATAACTGTCCAATTCTTCCCCATCCCCACCAACAAAATGACGAAAGCTGGGGGTTAACTTGTTAAATTTCTTGGAATCAAACATTAACTTACTCCTTTCTTATTCACATACATATTAAAGTCGAACTTCTCTATAACGACGTCATTTGTTTGGATACTTTTTTGCTGCTATAGTGAAATGATGTTATAGAGAACATATAATATAACATAAGATGAAAATTTGATTCCAAAAAAAAAAAACTTGTCATTATAATGAAATGTTGTTGTTGAGTATGACTGTTATAGAGAGGTCTGATTGTATAACTCACACTCTAGTCTTCTGGCACATTAGCATAAAGGCATTAGAATATCCCTTAAATTTGCTTGTGGACCGTATGAGTTCGTTAGTCTTCTCTATCTCGGTTTTGGTTGTTCCCAAGACTATCAGAAGTGGCTAAAGTTTAGCTGGTGCCAAAATGGGATAGACGCCAGATGATTACAAATAGAAATTGGAAACATTCTTTTTTTGTTTTTTGAAATGGTAACATATTTTTGCATATATAGAGAGACATCAACCTTGTTCTTCTTACGAGAAGTAAGAACATGAGTTCAGGAAATGTTTCTTGTATCTTAACTCGATCAGCTCTATAGTATTCATAATCGAATTCCATGAAGTCATAGCTACATTCAGCTAAAAATGACCTGATAGACCAACGACATTCATGGATTAGTCACCGGGAGTAACCAGACACAATAATATCCATCTGCATTTGATGAAACTACATAAGGACCAACATCAGTTGAAGAAATCTGATTTCTTACGCTAAACGTAAGATCTAATCTGTTCTTTTGTCAATGTTGTATTAACATCCCGACATATAAAGCTCAACTAGCTTTCTGAAGTCCTTCGTGTATGTACAGCTACCTAACGTGTTCTGGATAGTTGAGTCCTTTTCTTCACAAACCTGTGCAAAAGAATCTTGTTGCAAGATTGATCTCATTGTTTCTATACTCTTATAAATAATGCTCATGTTATAGGAGTAACAAGTTTAATGTTGCAGGAAGGTCTATTCACGTAATGACTTTCGAAGTGGGAGCAGTTCTTGAGGACGCAAAATGGCAAGCCCCTGTATATTGTTTCGATAAAAAACAGGTTCAAGATCACCCTGCATCAGACAACAATAATCTGGAAATTGACTCGAAAGGTATTTTAAGAGAGTTCATATAGCCGCGCAATTATGTAAATAGCTCAGCTAGATGTTCTTAGTAATGTAAAAGTATTTGCCTTGTTTTGCTGCCTCTGCACCAGTCTCATCCCCCCTTGTGTATTGAAAAACAGTTAATGCCATCAGTGTTGTGTATTACAATAACCTATGTTGCTCGGACTATTCATAAATGGTGATGGGTGTATGTCGGATCCTCCAAAAGTAGTACACTTTTAGAGGATCTGACACATATGTGACAACATTTTTGGAGAGTCCGAGCAACATAGACAATAACCAGTCGTGTATTCGGTGGGTTGCAAGTACAAATATTTTTGATATTGTACCACCCATTTAGTTTTAATGTCTAACAAATAATGCATTCGAATCACCATTCTATTTATGTTAATAAAAAGTCTTTTTATTTTATTAGCGCGCATAAGTTTGAAACTGTAAAATTGATGGATCAAACTAGGTAAGTTAAATTATAATCATTCACAATCTTGACAAGTATGTAGAGATCTTCGTGGGCTATGGAGTGAGTCTCAATTGATCTTCGATAGTATTTTATAAGTAGAGTCGGAAGAAGATTGAATGTACGTAAACGTTGTTCTTACCAAACAAAGAAAGAAAAAACAATCACATTTGGAACTCTGTAATTCTTGAAGGTAAAGAAATCTTCTCCTCCATGCCATTATATTTTTTTTTTATTCGATGTTTGATATTTATATTGAAGTTTAATTATTTTAAATTCGCACCGCGCAGAGCCATTATATTTCCATTATTATTTTTTCTGTTTTCTTGTTTAATTTAGTGCCAAATTAATTTTGATCTGACATTTCAAATCCTTAATGATTTATGATTCCTTTCTCAGTCAGAACCAAACTAAATATTTCCTTCCGCCTACCATATGTTATAATATAATATCGTATTGTATTATTTTAATAAATATAATGTCGCATATACACCAATTATTGGAATGACAAATGTAAGTTTGAAATTGTAAATACAAAATGAAAAGACTTAACAAGCCACAAAAAATGATAAAAGAAAAAGGTAAAGGCAAAGTAAAAAGAAAATATTAGAATAACGGCGCGATCACATCAAATTAATCGTTACATAAAATGAAATTTTTTTTTATTACTTAACAATGAATTTAAACGATACAATACATTAAAATTTAATTAACAGTCAAAGCAAATGTTGTACTTAATCTAATAATACAATACGAGTAACAACCATCCAAACAAAGAATTAATTAACATTTGACCATAAATTTTGAATCATATTTTAAAAAATTACCTTTGAGTACTTGTTTAGCCATTAAATTTAATTAGATTTTGAAATTTTGATTTTTTAAGTTCCCAAAAAACGTACACAAACCCGATTTTGAGTGTTAGGACTTTCACTCAAAAACTATATTTTTTCCAAAGTAACATGTATGTTCAAAAACAATTTTAATATTTAAAATATTATTTTATCTGTCTTTATATATGAATTATTTTCCTTTCTAGTTATTTCAAAAAAGAATGACACATTTTTATATTTAGTAACAATTTAATTTTAAAATGTTCATTTTATTCTTAATGAAATTATTTACTACCACACATATTTATGACTTATTTTAGATTAAAAGTTACAATTTTTTTTTTCTTCCTTTCTTAAACTTCGTGTCAAGCCTAACTAACTCATATAAATTAAAACGAAGAAAATATTTCTTTAGAAACGTGCAAATCTAAAAGTGAATAAATAAGGAGAACTTACATAAATTTCACTAAGGGGTGTCAGTGTTTGTAGTAAAAAATAATTATGAGACTAGTTGGCTTAAACTCGCGACCTCAAGGAATTTTCGCAATCCCTTAACCACTAGACTAAACCTTCAACTTGTTTTAAGAGGTGTCAATACTTCATACTTGTATATATATTTATTAATTCAAAATTGTAGCTCTATATACGATGTAATTTTTCGGCAAAGGGGTGTCACTTGACACCCCTTAGGCAAGGGTGGCTCCGCCCCTGCCTCCAGATACATCTATATACAGGTATCTCGAATATATGAGATCAAATTTAGATGTAATTATTCTAGATATATTATATCCAAATGAATTTACATGTATATGAGATGCATAACAAATCTCGCTTGCCTCCTCTCCCCGAACGGAAAAAGTAAAAATTAAAATATTATAAAGTCATAGTGGTAGGGTTTTCCCTAGAAATCATCGACCACAAAGAGTTTTGTCATTTACCAAAAGTCCAAACACTTGTTATGGCGTTCTAAAGGAATTGGCCCATGGTTTTCTCACGTGATCATCATTTCTTAATTCTAGTTACTACTAGTATACCACTTTGATTTTTTTAAAATAATAATATAACGTGGTAGGTAACGGTAGAAGAGATTCATTATAATAAAAGAAAGTTGTTTTCAAATCCAATCTACATTTATGAGAATTGAAGAATGATTCATGTGTGGTTTTTTAGTAGCGGATTCAAAAATTTATTCAGAGATTTGAAAAATAAATTGAGGGTGTTAAATAGACGTTGGGCTGAATTTGAGAATGTCAAAGTGTGTTTTTCTTATAATTTGTCTGAGTACCTAATAACAAGTAATTTCGTATATTGTTATGACCATAAAAAATGTCTTTCTAATTTTTTTTTAAGAAGCTTCTCACGAGTCAATCTAGGTATATACCAATTCAGGTTTAAAATGGGTTGAATTAAGCGGGTTAAAATGAACACAATTAATAAAATAAGTGGTTATTTAACCTGCCATGAAACTAAACCGATTGGACGAGTTGTGATTTTATGGGTTGATTTTGACACCCCTACTCTAATTCATTAAGTCAACTTCTAATCTTATATTCAACGAATTATAAATCTATATTAAAAAAAATTACCTTATATATTGTGTAATATTAACTGAAGCAATTCAGATAGATACCTTGACAACTTCCTAGATCCTTCCTAATATTTTTCTACCTTTGAAAATAAGAGTAAAATTTATATACGCTAAAATTACACAAAATTATATATGCTTCATCATTTTCAAACTTCATTCGTAAAATTACACGAGATTATTATTATTTTTTGCAAAAAAAATTCACATATTTGGAAGGGCATGATTTCAAGTGACCAACTTAATCAAATGATCAAACCACTTGCAATTTTTACAGTTCAAAAAACATTATTAGCATATGTGTGATTGATCAATTTAGCTCTCATTTTATGTGACTTCTTTTATTTATAAGTTTATGTCCTAAAGAATATATTTTTTATATTTAAAAATAATGTAGTTTTAATTTTTTTAATAAAATAGATTTCATGTAATTATTCATAGCTTGTTTTAGGTTGAAAAAAATCCCTAAAAAAATTAATTAACTTACAAGTAATGAGTAGCGTGGCAATTTTTTTTATATTTTTTTTAACAAACTGAGTATAAGATTTGGAGTTTGGTATACCAAACTTATATTTTTTGTACTTAAGAAGCACTAGTAAAAAAGTACTCCCTCCGTTCTTGTGGCACTTTTCAAATTTCGAGATTCATACAAGTCTATCTTTGATCGTAAATTTTTCATATATCTTTTAATTATTTTGAATTGCCAATTACTGTGACTTATAGTACTTTTTACGTGGTTTACAAATATATAAATTTCATTTAAAAAAAAATTGAACATTCCACACTCAAATTTCCGGTCAAACTTAAACTGTTTGACTCTCGAAAAACGAAAAGTGTCACATAAATTGGGACAGAGGGAGTACGTCTATACAATAGTCAGTGTAGACCTAATGTCTAAAAACCTACTAATTACAGGGGCGTATACAAGAGGGGTCATTAGATTCACGCGAATCCATGTCCCTTCCCGAAATTATATATAGTAACGTTATATTTTAGAAAAATATTTAAATATACATGAGTGAGCCCACACTCGAAGTATCATATAATACAATGATGATTAGGTGCACCTCTCTAAGTGAGGTTAGAAATTTGGATCTTATATCTATCTTGTTTATTTTTCTTCAAAATTTTCAAGTTTTTTCACATTAGAAATTCCTAATTTTTTTTAGCACTGTAATTATTTTAATATAATTAAACCAAATGTGTATATTAAAACTAGTGTACTGGATGATATAACATACAATCAATCAGTCGATCTCAATACCTTCAGCGCAAATATATATATATATATATATATATATATGTATAGTATGTATAAGAATTTCAATAGATAAGAATTAATTGTGAACCTATAATTTTAACGATTTTTAGTGATAAGAATCTAAATGTCAAACCAATCAAATTTATATCTTAGATTCATTTTTTTTGTAATAGTGCACCCATTATCTTGGAATCCTGGATACACCTCTGCTACTGAAGCCAAACAAATAAGGATAGTATTCTTGATTCTTTTTTATCTAAAGGAGGTCATATCCATTCTATCAAGATTTACAAGGTACACTTTGTTTGAATGGTTATTACGTATTGTTTCATAATGTATCGTATTGTATCGTACAATATTGTTTTAACGAGTACAATGTTTGTCTAGATTGTATCGTTCTCCGTCGTTACATAATGACACACATCCATAATTTGAGTGATAAACTTACAAGAAAAATAGGGTACGAGGTAGAACTATTATGAAAAAGGCAGCATAAAAGATGAAATATGATTATTAAATAATAAATAAAAATAAAATGAGAAGAAAGTATTTAGGTAACAACGCGATCACACCAAATCGGTTGTTACATAAAATGAGCTTTTTCATCGTTACCTAACTACGGATTTAAACGATACGATACAGTCGAATTTAAGTAATAATCAAAACAAACATTATATTTAAACTAAGAATACAACACAATACAATACAACGGGTAACAACCATCCGAACAAGGTGTAACTTGTCTAGAGAGGTTAGAAATAGAGTAAGTAGCGAAGCAATTATTTTTTATAATTAGGGAGAAAATAGTCTTTTAGTCTATTACCTACAATTTTATAGCTATTTGAAAACAAATATTATTTTCTTAAATAAGTTAGCTCAGACACTAGCCTAAAATCCTCTCTTTTCCGCTTTCTAAGGAATGTCAAGCCTGTCTGTTTATGAATCCTCTGTTCATGAATCGGAGCCTAAAAGTGTGATCTAACAGTTAATAAAGTTAATTGAGATTTGTGATATATTAAGTTCAAATTTCAGTAATAGAAAAATAAAATTTAAAAATATTATCTAATAAGGATTTGAACTCTCAACCTGTTGCTCGCTTTGAAGGCTAAACAATGAAAATAATACGTAGCAATCAATCAAGTAATGATAATAAAAAGGTTAAGATATAATTCATTCGTCCATTTTTAATTGTCATATTGCGCTTTTCGAAAGTCAATTTGACTAATTTTCAAAGTTAAATTAGATTACATTGATTCGATATTTTAAACAAAAAATATAGATATTCAAAAACTATACGAAAAGTACTATAAATTACAATTTTGCATATCAATATGATGAAAAAAATACATTATAAAATGCTAATCAAAGTTCTTATATTTGACTCTAAAAAAAACATGACAATTAAAAGTGAACGGAGGGAGTAGTTGTGTAAATCAACCAAGAGAGTTGATGAGCTTAGTTTCTTTTTTGTCACCAAATCTCCCAAATCAGCAACACATTTTATTTATGGGTTCTCAATTCCCAATTCTTATATATGTACTAAATTTGTTAATACAAAATCAAGATCAACATAAAAGTTACTGAATTTTTGAAAATTTTCATCCAATGCCTTGAATTCACTAGTATGCCCTCAAGTTTTATTTTACTTGACCTTTATATCGAAATTAGATATATATTTTATTTTTATTTGTCTATTTTAATAAATCAAGATGAATTTTTTCTTCTCATACTACCCTTATTACTGAATAACCAAATAAATTAGTACTCCCTTTATTCACTTTTACTTTTTTCACTATATCAAAAATACATTTTTATTTTTACTCGTCACTTTTAGCATATCAAGAGAAAAATAATTTTTTTCATGTTTTATTCCCAACATTAATTACTTAATCCCCAAATTATTTTTCAATTCCTAAGATTAAACATCAAATTTATATGGTATTGTGGTAAACTACTCATGCTAATTCCGGAATGGAAGTGGGAAAGGATAGCCATGGATTTCGTGGTTGGTCTTCTCAAGACTTTGGGGAAGTTTGATTCTATTTCGGTAGTGAAATCAATTATTATTCCTTAAGAAACGTGCAAAATTCAAAATTAATAAGTAAAATCAATAGAAAGAATAGTAGTCATTCAGAGTTTCAAAACAACATTGATAAAGATTAGTTTAATAAAATACATATCTAACTAAAATGTTCTTAAGAAGTATATCAAATCAACAAATACCATATAATATGAAACAAAAAATTTATTTGCCTTACGGAGTATGTCAAATCAATGGAGACCACGTAGAAGTGAGTATATGACTTAAAAGGAGTATGTCAAATCAACAAAAATTATAGTATAAAAGGGATGAAATATACCAAGATAGATTGTGGTGCAGTGGTAAGACTGTTTCACTCTTCATCAAAATTCTCGAATTCGAGCCCTAAATATGAAGAAAATCATATTGGGAACGCCCCCCCCCCAATGAATGAGTCATGTCAGACATGATGGATATGAAGAAAATCATATTGAGTACGTCACCCCCAAATGAATGAGTCCCACCGAACACGATGAATATGAAGAAAATCATATTGAGAACATCAACCCCAAATGAATGAGTCCTGCCGAACACAATGAATATAGAGAAAATCATATTGGGAACGTCCCACTCAAATGAGTCCCGCCGGACACAAGATCGTCTTAACCCCTAGGCCACTAAAGCCATCGCTTGGGCCCCCCATTTAAAAAAAATAATTTCTTATATATGTTTTTTTTTTTAAAAATATATGTACTATGAGTGTTATGATTTCTACTAAGGAAATTGCATGAGATGAATATAAACCTGAATTTCGTAAGGAACAATTTGATGAAAATATGGATAACGAAATCACAAAGTCCCTTGAAGAATCTTTTAGAGTTGATTACTTTATGTATGTAGAGTAGATCAAACTACTTTTTCACTTCAAAATAGATTTGAACCAATTGAAGCATATGAAAATATTTTTGATTTCTTATTTAGTGGTAAAATATTGATATCACTAGATGATTAGAATTTTAAAAAATATTGTCTTAACCTTGAACTTTCTTTAACACATAATAGTTATTCTGATATTATTGATGGTTTCGAGTTATTTTTTGAATTAAAAGTGTTTAGAGAAATAATACAAGTAGAAGATAATGATGTAATGAAAATGCTCAATCAAACAAAAAGACTTGATTCTTTTCCAAATACACATATTGCTTATAGAATAATGTTAACAGTTCATGTAACTGTTGTCTCAACTGAAAGAAGTTTTTTCGAAATTAAAATTGATTAAATCTTCTTTAAGATCAACAATGTCTCAAAAGAGATTGAATGAATTAGCTATATTATCATTCGAAAAGGAATTATTAAAACAAATTGATTATAAATCAATACTTAATGATTTCGCATTTAGAATAGCTAGAAAAGTAGATTTTAAATAAAATTATATATGATGAAAAAAACAAAATATTAGGACCCCTCTCTTAAGTTTCGCTTTAGGCCCCAATGTTGTTGAGTCGGCGCACAAAATTTAAGAATTAAAAAACAAACTTTATAAATTTTTACCAAGGAATCCTAGACCCAACACAAACTCTCGTGCATGTCAGACCAAAATAATAATAATAAAAAACAGCTGTGCAATATAGTTACCACTAGACTGGTGGACTGAATCTCTATATAGCTAAGCCAAAAAAGAGAGAGTGAAAGAAAAAGAAAATCCTCAAGTAAATGAGGTGCGCCTCCACTATGACTATCATTATTCTCTCCTGAAAAAGAAATTTCCATTAATTTTTCTTCATTCAGGTACCTCTTTTTCTCTTTCTGTTTCTTGATTTGTTTTGAATCTCAGACCTTTATGTTAAAGTTTCAATCTTTTTTAAAATTGGTGTATGGGGGTGGGTTGAATGGAAATGGGGAGGGGATTAGAAGGTGGGAATTCGAACACTCACTAACAAGGTGAAAGTTCGTATTGTTAATCAATGAGTTATTAAGATTCTTATTTCAAAAGTTTCAATCTTTTCTTGAATTGCATGTTTTTTTAGCTATGGAGTTAAGTGACAACAAGATTCACCATTACTCTCTCTCTTTTTGTTTCTTGATTTGTTTGGAATCTCAGATCTTTATGTTAAAGTTTCAGTCTTTTGAGAAAAAGAATGTAGGGGTAGGGGTAGGGGTAGGGAATGAGATTACGAGGTGAAAGTCCAAATAGTCAACAACTGAGATGTTAAGATTCCCATGTTAAAGTTTCAATCTTTTCTTGAATTGCAGGTTTTTTTAAGCTATGGAGTTAGGTGACAACAAGATTCTGAATGTGGGGTTGCTTTTAGTTGCTACCCTTTTGGTAGTAAAGCTCATATCTGCACTAATTATGCCCAGATCTAAGAAGCGTTTGCCTCCAGTGATTAAGGCATGGCCTATTGTTGGTGGGTTGATTCGTTTCCTTAAAGGGCCAGTTGTGATGCTTAGAGAGGAGTATCCAAAGCTTGGGAGTGTGTTTACTCTGAATTTGTTGAACAAGAACATCACATTCTTCATTGGTCCAGAAGTTTCTGCACATTTTTTTAAAGCCCCAGAAACAGATCTTAGCCAGCAAGAGGTTTATCAGTTCAATGTGCCTACCTTTGGACCTGGTGTGGTTTTTGATGTTGATTATACAATTAGGCAAGAACAGTTCAGGTTCTTTACTGAAGCTCTCAGAGTTACTAAGTTGAAGGGCTATGTAGATCAGATGGTCACAGAAGCTGAGGTATACTAAAAAGAATCTGTTATCTTTTCTTGAATTTGATTGATGACATTTAGAGTTTGTTTATTTATTAATGTTTGCTTCAGTTTTAAGTCTTTTATTATAGTGGGCTCATGTCTGTGTGCTCTGATTGTGTTTCAAGATAATTTGACCTGTGTTACTGTAATTAAACAAGAAAATGTTTATATTGGTTGCCTTAGTTGTTAAGATAATGTCCTCAGATCTTAGAAATCTATGTTGCTTGGACTCTCCAAAAATGTTGTCCCACTTGTGTCTGGATCCTCTAAAAATCTACTAACTTTGGAGGATCCGTCGTGCACCGGTTGACACTTTTGAAGAGTCCGAGCAACACAGTCAGAAATCGTCTTCTGCTCTTGGATTTTTCATTCCCCCCTCCCCCTCCCTTTCATTGTTTTTCTTGTGATTGATTTTGTTTGGTAGTCACTTGTTTTATTTTTTAAGACTTCATTCCTGCCAGATTTTGGCCTGAATTGCATGCTGCCATTTCTTACTGCAACTGCAAGATCTAAGGGCTCACGGTTTCATGCAGTTAGTATGTTTCTTTCATTTGTGTGACCACAACTTTTGTCCTTCAGTTTGAGTCTTTGAGAAGAGGTGGAGATGTCTGTTTAAAGGAACTAGCATTTGCACCACCTTTTGTGTGAATTAGCCATTTTTTGTTAATCATGCATGCACTCAAAGCTCCGGTTTGACCATAGATGTTGAAGTTGAAACTTGAAAAATTGAGTTATTGAAGTAGTGATTTTTGGAACTTGAATTTGTGTTTGGACATGCATTTTACTTGAAATTTTTTTAAACTTTTGTGAGTGAAAGTGAAATCTTCCCGAAAACCGGCCTGGACCAGTTTTTGGAACTTGATAATGACCAAACATCAGTTGAAGATAAATTTTCAAAATCTGTGGCCAAACTAGCAAACGCTAGTTAAGATGGAGAAGAAGTATAGCAGATTGCTTTTATACTGTTTGTATAATACTTATAGACCTTGAATAATTGTAATTTGATCGACTGGCTTTGTTTTTCTTCCTTTTGACAAATGTAGGAGTACTTCTCAAAATGGGGTGAGAGTGGTGAAGTAGACCTAAAGTATGAATTGGAGCATCTTATCATATTGACAGCTAGTAGATGTCTGTTGGGAGAAGAGGTCCGCAATAAACTCTTTGACGATGTGTCTGCTCTCTTCCATGATCTGGACAATGGGATGCTCCCTATCAGTGTTATCTTTCCCTACCTTCCAATTCCAGCCCATCGCCGACGTGACAATGCCCGGAAGAAGCTCGCGGAGATCTTTGCAAACATCATAAATTCTCGAAAACGTACAGGCAAGGCAGAGAATGATATGTTACAATGCTTCATTGACTCGAAGTACAAAGATGGACGGCCAACAACAGAGGGTGAGATCACAGGTCTTCTGATTGCTGCTCTTTTCGCTGGGCAGCACACCAGTTCCATCACTTCCACTTGGACAGGGTCTTACCTCCTCTGCAACAACAAGTACATGTCTGCTGTTGTAGATGAACAGAAGAATCTGATGAAGAAGCACGGGAATAAGGTTGATCATGACATCCTTTCCGAGATGGAAGTTCTCTACAGATGCATAAAGGAAGCCCTGAGACTCCATCCTCCACTGATAATGCTTCTGCGTAGTTCACATAGCGATTTCAGTGTTACAACCAGAGAAGGAAAAGAGTATGACATTCCGAAGGGCCATATCGTTGCAACATCACCTGCTTTTGCAAACAGGCTGCCACATATCTTCAAGAATCCAGAAACTTATGACCCTGATAGGTTCGGTCCTGGCAGAGAAGAAGATAAGGCTGCAGGAGCATTCTCATATATTTCTTTTGGTGGAGGCAGGCATGGCTGTCTTGGAGAACCATTTGCTTATCTGCAGATTAAAGCAATATGGAGTCACTTGCTGAGAAATTTCGAGTTTGAACTGATCTCGCCTTTCCCTGAAATTGACTGGAACGCTATGGTTGTCGGTGTCAAAGGTGAAGTAATGGTGAAGTACAAGCGCCGAAAGCTCTCTGCTGAATAAGCAGATAACATCTGCATGAATGTAGTAATATAAGATCATCTATGTTGGTTTGTTAACCTTATTTCTGTTTAATGTTGACTTCCATGTTTAATGTTAGTCCTGTTTCTCTTGAAGATTGCAATGACTAAGATTATATTATTAGAGTATGATGTTTTACACTTTGTGATTTTTGTTAGTTTGTGTTTTCTTTCATTGGATTTTATCATATTCTCACTAACAACAAGTTAATTCAAACTCTGCAGGAAGTGAACTTCTGAAAAGGTTAAGTTTGCATTATATTCAGTATGCATTCCACCATATGTTTTCCAATATATAGGAAGTGTCAAGGAGGAAAACATTTTTCGGAAAATGTTTTCTTATTTCTCGTGACTCCACCACCATACTCATAGTTTTTTACTTGCATACTGAACACACCCTTAGAGTTTCAAATTGACATGTTTTCCAATATGTGGAGTTTCCTTTTTTGGTCAAATTGACAAAAGGCACCACTTGTTAGGTGCAAACACCTGCCATTGTAATTTGTGACAAAAGCAATAATTGATAGTAAGAACGCAACTTTAAGAATCAAGCAAGCGTAATATTTGACCATGACTCTAACCAAGCAATCTCCGGCCCATCACTAGGGCCTTGCCATAGACAGGATATTAGTATTATCCAACTATCTCTCCCCCAACACTTGCCAAACACATCATGTGGTTCCTTAGCTAACTCATGACCTTAGCTTTGATACCTACAATTATGCAGCGACTTCCTGAGATGTCTTGGAAGACCGGCATGAAGCAAAGCAACTGACTACTATTTGCGAACCAAAGGTCTCCAAGACATCAGTATCGTACAAAATATCAAGATTACAATATGGCAAAAGAGAATTGAATAAAACCTTGTTTATCATTTGGTGTATGTATGTTTTTAGTATGAAGTACTTTTGGAGAGTACCAACTTACATTTAACTTATTAATTTGCAAATATTAGAGCATAGGTTTACATGAATTAAACTGGAGGAAGTAGTACATGCTCATTGAATAAATCAATCTAGATACATGGGACTAAAGTACCAAGTATCACATCAACTGCTGCTAAATTCTAAGCTAGTTATAGCCAAACCAACTATAAAATGAGAAATTATCTCTATATATTATATCGATTTCAGCTTTAAGCTCGACTCATATCATCGTCACATTGGGTAAAAAACTGTCAAGAACAAGTTTTAGTAAGGACTAGTAACTTGCTACTTGTTAAGTACTTTGCATTTTTAAATAAGACAACTAACTATTCACACGAAAAGGAAATCCCAATGTTTAATGCATGATAAAATAAATCAGGAAAACAGGCACATTTGCCCTCAACAGTTCCACAGAATAAAATTTTAAAAAAAATCACTTATGAGCTACGGGTGGGGAATGCTCGGCATCCTACACTCTCCCAGAGATGCATTGTTGATGAGAGCAACTCGGATAATATAAGCATCACAATGGAGATAACACAAAGACGACCAAGTGAAAGAATAGGTCCACGGTGGAGATAACCCAGAGACGGGTAAGTGAAAGAACCAACGCATAGGTGATGGTTAACCAGCAATGAACAAGCTTGTATGTTCGTTAGCAGTTTCCTGTACACTACAAGATCTTTTCTTCCAAAAATAGTGATACCTCCAAGTACAGTTGGTAACACCTTGTGTATGTCCATTACAACTTGTACAATATGGTCACCCAGCACTGTTTGCAACCTCTGCAGCACGCTGTCTCATCATCTCCATAACAGCAGCCCGCCGCCGAGAATCAGCTTGCTGTTGCAGCCTCCGAAGATGTTCTTTCAAATCTCTGTGTGAATGGTAATAGAGTTGCAATTTTAAATTGTGAACAAGATTTAGCTTATATCAACACTGAGATTAACGAAACCAAGGGGAGATGGAGGGGGGAAGGGGGGTCAAGGGGATTGCAGCAACATTAAAAATTATTTATTTACTTCTATAATGACCTTTATTCCTATTACTACTGCTACTACCATCATCGACCTCAACCTAGTGTGGTTTGGCTATATGAATTCTTAGTATGCATTTGACTCCACACGGAAACATTTCATTCCAATATTTAATAACTTGTTTATTACTATTATAAATTGTTGTTTTTAATAAGTGATTACAAACGCCCACTTGTATACGGGAGCTTCTCCCAATATTAATAAATTATTTACCTTACAAAAGAAGTGACTGCAAACACCTATACCAGGAAGTAATAGCCAACTGACCTACCACCAAGGCTCATAGCATAGTGGTATTGGTGGGAGTCACCCACACAATAGGTTAGTGTGATTTCCACTCCATTCCCACTCCCCTTCCCCAATCCCTAATTAAAAAAAATAAAAACCAACTGACCTGCATCGTGGCACATGACACTCAGATACTTTGCAAGCACGGGCATGGAGTTGAAGAAGATACCACATTTTCTTACAGAGAACACAACCTCCTGAAGCACGTATTTTGCACTGTATACCATGGCGGAAAAGCCCCTTAACTTTCCGACAGTTTGGATATTGACAATGGGAAGAGCGGCACTGAGATGCGTGCACCAAAAGGTCAAGCATCTTCCTAAGCTGCAGAGTCAAATCGCAAGATCATTTCAGACTTCATATGTAAGCATAACAAAGAGATTAGCATAGTAAAAAGGAATGTTTTATCATACACAACCACAACCAAGGATACACAAGGTTAATGCCTAACCCTGTGATGCACTCCTTATCCTGATGATATGGAGTCAATATAGAAAAAGTTTACACTTGAAATTGACACCTTTGAACTGAGCCAAATACAAGAGTCTCCATGGAAAGTTCATAAAAGTTTCTGAACAAAGTTCAGATGCTAAGAGCTTGTAGTCGTGGCGAAAAAAGAATAGACTCACATATGCAGATGACATGTTCATATAAGTTAATGACCTGTATAGTTTCTGTAACTCTCAGTAGAACCAGTTAGGTGGTCATTTTAGGATTTGTTTCAGTGACATTTTACCTTGCAACTTTTACGCATGTTAGTTAATATCTTACTAAAAAGGGGAAAGATTATCATCACATATTCCAGAGAAGTATCAACAGTCTCCATGTAATGATTTTGGGAGAAATTAAACATCTCAAAAGATATCATATCATTTCGATGGAGGATCTCCTTTGCTTCTCCGCAGCATGTTATGTCGACTCACAAGTCTTTTGGACTAAGGTGACTTGACAGACAACTTTAGCCCAAAGGTCATGAATAGACTAGAATATCATCAATGAACACCAACAAGACCTTGTCAAGATAACAGTTCAAAAACCACGTTCATTAGATCCATGAAAGCTACCAGAGCTTTCGTTAACCGGAAGGACATAACAAAAGCTCATAAAGCCCACTGAGAACTGGGAGAGCTGTTCTGAGAATATTCTCCTCTTATTTTTAACTGATGGCTTGGGGGTGGGGGGTTGAGTGACAGAGAACAGCAAAAAACCACAACCAATATTAATGGCCAAGGAAAATGCACCTGCAGAACTCGTTGTTGTCTAGCTTCTTTATTCTGAGCATCACGCTCAGCAATGGATGGGTGATGAGTTAACTTGTGCGGATGATCAACTCCACCATCCTTCTGATAGCAAGCATTACATAAATCATAATCAGGGCAAGTTTCACACCGCCAACCTTGACCTGTTTCTATGTCAAGATGACAAATATTGCAAGTTGTCACAAATGCTGGTGCAGTGGGATTATGAAGGTGGTAAAGGACCATCATTGAGGAATGTTTAGCACGCCGCAGGGTATCATATTGGTAATGGTTTCCTTGACAAAGGCTCAAAAATGCCTGCCTTGTATCAAAAAACTCACTCTCAAGAATTTCATCTGGATCCTTGGTATCAGCAGGTACATCATCAATTTCAGTCTGCAAAAGTTATTCCTCAATCATCAAATTCTACAATATAGCAACACTTGCAAAACAAAAACTTAAAAGAACTACTTACTGGATAAAGCATATGAATGTCCTTGTGATAGAGAGGATGCCTTTCTCTGGCTTCGAGTTTTTGCTCAACTTCATAGCACCTAAAGAATAGAAGTACAGCTAAATGTTACAAAGAAAAGAATAACATGCTAGAAAAATAAGAGTTGTCATCCTCAAGCGGGTTCTCTTTCATACTTGCAAAGAATCTAGCAAAAAGAACTGCAATTGCAGATTGTTTCTTCTTCTTTTATCCCTTTCATGCAGAGTAATTAGTAAAGTTAACTTATTAATCAATTGTGTCTCTCTTTCTTAGGAAGACCATACAATCCACATAACTTATTAAGCACTACAGCCTAAGAAGGGATAGGAACACCAGGAAAGTGGCCTTCTTCACAAGATACCGCTTTATAGAAAAGTTAAGGTTATGGATCTTTGTATATGCTTTGTTTGTGCAGACCTGCATTCTGGAATCTCAACCTTCTATTCAGCCAGCAAGGAGGCTTGCTAAGAAAGATTCATCTAATTTCATAGACTCACTAAAAAAAACCTTTACAGCATCCCATTATAAGTCCAAAATGAGCTATTTTACAAATTTCATATCTTCTTCTTAATACTTAAGAGCATTACCACCACCTAAATGTCAAACTAGTTGGTCAAGATCAATAATTGTGTGCCTTTAGATCCTGTCTTTCTTGACTATAAATCAAGACAAAAGGTTGGATGTACTTGTTCAGGACAAGTCTACTTTTGGTCATTCTTTCTGAAAAAACAGAATATGCATCCTCTATATCCATATTCTATTCCATGCTATTTGGGCCAAATTAAATAATGTATGCAATAATTTATCTTTTAAGACAATTAGAAAAATCTCAAAAATTCTAGATTCTCTAAATGTCACACTTATCTCTAAACTATTTTTTTTCATTTAAACTTTATTAAAAAAATGTGGAAACCATGTATGCAAGTTGTATGCCAAAAAGAAGATACTCACCAAAATATGATCCTAAACAGAAGAAACCAAATCATCAACACAAATAGGTACCTTATGGGTATACCAAAAGAAAGTAGAGACAGAAGACTATTTTACAGATCTACAAAGTTTTGGACAACCCCTTCAAAAGTTCTATCTCTCTCTTTCCATATAACTACATAATCACTAAATGAGCAACATTCCAAGACCTTGAATTTCTCTTTCCCCTTCCTGAAGGCCCAACTATGGAACCCCTCCTTCATTTTGCCCGACATCATCCATAGCAATCCAAACCAATCAAGGACCACCTGTCCACAATCGCTTAGCTGCTTGACAATGCAAAAGGCGACGATCAACCTCTTCGCCCAAGCCTCTGCACATGAAGCACCAACTAATATGGGTGATCCTCCTCTTCCTCAGATTTTCTGCTGTCAAATCCCCCCCCCCCCCAACCCACCCATTGCCACTGTCCACAATCGTATAGCAAATTGAAAATACAAAAGGAGATGATCCACCTCTTCGCTCGAACCTCTGTGCATAAAGCACCAACATAGGTGATCCTCCTCTTCCTTAGATTTTCTGTTGTCAAAATCACTTCCCTCGTTACCAACCACACAAAGAAGTAAACCTTCCTATGCACCCTGGGAAATCGAATAGGAAATGTTGATCCCTCTCTCTCCATAGTAACCTCTCATAATAAGATTTGACAATGAACAAATCATCTCTATTCTCTTGCCATCTTCATACGTTGAATGCAACATGTGGTGTGTTCTGCCTGTACAAAAGTTCAACAAGCTAGATATTCCTCAATCTCCCAAGTCCAGTGGGTTCTTCCTAAATCTCAAATTCCAGTGAACTTCCCTCATGAATCATACGAATTTGTTGGATAGTCAGCTCTCTTTTCCAAGAAACTATATATATATATATGTTGGGAAGTACTTCCCTCAATCCATTCTCTCCACACTACATGTGCTCCCAAGAACTAACCCTGCTTCCGTTTCCCACCCTAAATGAAAATATTCCACTCAATTCTTCTCATCCCTTCATAATATACCCCTCCATAAGTTGCACCCAAATGGAACTGAGGTGTTTCTAGTCCTTCATCCCCCTTCCATCATACCATATTTTTCAGCAACCACCCCTCCATCCCGTATCTCCAAATCCACTTCCCTGACAGAGCTCTGTTGAAAACATTCAGATTTTTTACTCCAACTCTACCCCCATTCATTTGGAGATGTAACAACTCTCCGGTTCACAAAATGGAACTTCTTTATATCCTCCGTTGTATTCCATAGGAAGTTCCGAAGAAGTCTTTCCGGTCTATGTATCACGCTACCAGGAGCATGCGGAAGTTAAGACATAAAACAGCACCCCATTCACTTCTAACCCAACTAACATTACTCTTGAGAGATACCTAACCAGATGTAAGTGTACGAACGACTAAACATTAATATCACTTAGTAAATATCCTCTATATAAATCCTTTACTTCCATCCCATTTTCCATGTGAACCTTAGATCAACCTCATCTCCTTTTTAACACCTTCAATCATCATAATACATCTAATCTGACTTACACTCAACTTTAATTTTTTTTACAGTTTCATTTCTTTTTTAATATGTAGTCCTCCCCTGCTAATTGTCAACCTACCTCCTTTATTCATACATGGGAACAGCTGTTTGGAGTTTAGATGTCGCTATTGTTTCCAATAAATGTGTGGAAAATCACCTATTGGGCATCAGCTGATTGTGCAATGCGCAGCATGCACGAATGGAAAACTATATTGCAAAGATTAGCAAGTTCATGATCAAGAATGAGTGGTCTAGTAAGGTTTGTCCTGCTTTGAGAAGACTATCGTTTATGTTTAGTTCACAACCAGTGAAACTAAAAATGTTGTACCTTAGACAGCTCTGTTTCTGGAGCAAAAAGAAATGATGGATAATGCTGATTGCTTATTTGATTTTTGACATCCTCTACATTAACTTTTCTTTCTCAATTTCAACATTGTACATTTGACTGTGTTCTACCCTTGTTTACCTTACTTCAGCACTCACAGGGTGCCTTTTAGCATTACAAAGAAAAATACGATCCCAAGGTTTTGGCGATTTTGGTTCATGAATATATAGCTTAGTGGTCACTTATAAATTAAGTCCCTTTGGATAATCAATCAGAAGACGGACAATGACTTTTTGTTAAACAAGAAAAAAGACACTCCTGAGTACTTTTTGTCTAGCTTGTTTTTTCTCTGTTCCCTTTTCAGATGAGAAGAAGATTACTTGTAGTTGATTCACTTTCAAGTGTGTAATAAGCATGACTCCTATAAGAAAAGTTTTAAAACTCTTATAAACGAAATGAGAGAGGCAAGACTCATACTTGTCGCAAAGCTGAAAGTTCTTGCATTGTTTGCATACCCAACGATTACCGGATACCATCAGAATACAGCAATGAGTACACGCATACTGCAAATGGACCATAATAAAATCTTCCTTCATTGGAGAAATAGTTTCACCAAGCTGCGACAAGTAGAAATTTGTGAGGACACAAAAGAATGTATACATAAAAGGAGGAGGTTGATAGTCCATCAGCTTTAAACATAGGGAACAAAATAATTTTACAAATAGTCAGTGCTTGATAAGAGAGTAGCAATATATTCCAGAGGAGCATCTACAGAGGAAAAATACTAAATAGTTTAAATAGATCAAAAGGCTGCAAGCCACAAACCGCGATGTATCTTTTGATGAATGCACAACACATATTAACAGCAAATCAGTCAACAAACATTCATAGAGGAAGTAGAAAGAAGGTTAGGAGTAAATAAAGTGTTTAAAGGCTAAAATTACTTTGTGCATTAGAAGTAGATAATTAGATGCATTTCCAGAATGATCAGATTAATAAAGATGTTTAGAGGATAAAATTACTTTGTGCATTAGAAGTATATCCTTAGTTGCATTTCCAGAAAGATCAGATTGACCAGATGCTTTAAGAGCTCTTTTTGATATGGTCTTCTTCATAGCCCCCTTCTTATGATGTTTCCTCCCATCTTCTTCTTGTTGAAGTTGAAAAATCATATCCTCTGCTGCACCAGGCCAATAGTCTCCATCAAAATAGGGCAGGCGAGCTGCAGTGATTTTAGCTTTACATTCGCCCGTGGTGGTGAAGAAGTGGTCAAATAAATTTGTGAGATCCACAACAATCTTTTCCTTCACAGCTTTTCTTAACATTGATAAATACCTGAATATATGAAAGTGAACTAGTCAAGAACATATACCCAAAAAGAACAACATTAACTCACCATATTAGAAGTTCATCAAAACAGATACCCACGGATTTGAGACTGAAGAAACAGATACCCAAGGATTTGAGACTGAAGGACACATTCTAAAAAAATAACACGTCAAAAAATTATTAAGCTCACCACTCTCTGAGTTTGTCAGATTTTGGGGTTTTCTGGATTTCTGGGTGGCAATATAATATATAATCTTCACCCTTCAGTGGAGGACAAGCCCATATATAGCAACTTGAGAAACCACGCTTTTTGCAATATTCTAAATATCCAATCTGGAATGATCAAAATATAATAAAAAAACTCTAAAAATCAATAATACAGATAAAGAAATCAACAAAAAAAAAATGATGGCAGAAGAAGATCACCAAAATTTCATGGTACACATATGTGCGAAGAGCCTCGCCAGATGCAGCTTTGATCTCAGGCCTGAAATATTTGACAGAATCTAGATACGAGAGATAAACACGGCGATGATTTGGCTGTGCGCATTCAGATCCAAATTCCTGAACATACATGCCAAAGAGGCACACTTCTACACCCTCAATTTTCTGAAATAACAATAACACCTGAAGGATGCAACTTATTAGTCAGCACTCAAACCCTGATCACCTAATTGCACGAGAAATGAGCTAAGAAATGACGACAGAGATCTTATGACCAAGTACTTGACCTAGCATCCTAAGACAATATAATAGAGTGTAACAGTTGCACAGAATTTATCTAGCCGATCTCAACTAACTGATCAATTGATTTGTTACATGTATCAAAGAATAATGAAAAGAATTAGTCCACCATTTTATTCCCAAGACAACCATACCAAAATTAACTTCCCAATCCAATTATTTACTTACTTCACTGATGTATAGGCTTCCCCCAAATAATCTCTTCACGACAGAAGTGGAACTATTACAAAGTTCAAGGGTATTGAGGCAAAATTCAGGTCAGGGAAAAATGAACAGATATGGAGGGAACCAAAACAATTTTTTTTACCTATATAAGGCTCTCATCAAATTGCACATCAGGAACACATAATGAGGCGCACGTTAGTGACGTTATAGAGATGTCTCTCGTACCAATGATTTATCAAAAACAATGTCTCACAAACCAATAATCTGATCTACTTTAAACGTATGAATATCCGGTATTAACACATTTCAATTTCACTCCAATCATTGCACCCAAAATATCAACAACAATTATGTGACGACTGGATAGCATTTCAGAGAAACTAGTTACAAAAGTTTCTTAAAAACATTTAGTGCAAAAAAGATATGTTTCGATGACTATTATTGGAAAACAATTGTGTTAAGTAAGATGTTTTCTGAACTCATTAAACTAGAAGTATAACCAAATATTCTATAAACTTTCAACCAAACCCCTTATTGTATCTGAATGTTATACTATTATCCTTGAAAACATGCATTCATTTAATACAAAAGCATTTACTATTTCTATATAAATATAAGAAAATATACTTTAAAAAACAGAGTGAATAATAATTACATTTTGAAGAAAATAAAATAAGATTAAATTAAATCTAAAATATCATAACATAGTCATATGATTGAGAAATATGAAGTTGGAAAAAAAAAACTCACGAAAAAAGATCTCAAAGTATAATCTAAAAGAATGTGGCTATCGTAGAGAAAAGTTTGACTTGCTTTGGTTTGTTTCAAACAACAAAGACATCCAAACCTTTAATCTTTGTTTAATTCTGTTTTCACAACCAAATAACTCTCTTTTGTAGTAATCAAAAGAAGGGTCAAAGTGTACCTTTGATTTATATGGGAACTCCAGCGGATAGTTCTCTTCTTGAAAGACCTCAAGAAACCTTGATTTCACTTCTAACTTTTTGTCTACTGATGACACAACTCTTACAACAAGCCCTTCAGCACCGGGAACCTGGAAATAAAAAACATATGCAGAAGGTTAACTAAACATACATAAGTGAACAAAGAAACACCCGAACAAGACATCTTTTCCAAGAGGAAACAAATTTCTATATTTTATTAGGAAATTTTTAAAAGCAATTGAGACAGTGCAATCCACAAGCTAATTTATATCCCTACCCAGGATATGAATGAAAGCTAATATTTGTCACAGTTCTTAATATTCTCTAAGATGAATGCCACATGAGGTTATCCAACTCTCTAAAGGAACACATAAAACTGCAAAATGTGAGGACAAGATATTTTACTCTTTTTTTCTGAAAAAGGAAGAGAAGATATATTACTTATGAAACTTTTCGTTAGAAGGCTGAAGCTGTTCCATAGTCTGGACTTGAGCATAAGCAACTATTCTGGTCAAAGTAGTGAATGCAGCATCCACCATAAAGACCAGTGTGAGTTTTATGATGTTTAGAATGCCAATATTTATTATAGCATGACTTAGAGCTGTTTTGGACTCTATTATATTGGGGAGGGTACTGCCTTGATGATGACTATCAATCAAAACTATATGCCCATTTACGTATCACAACAATGGATTTGGTGGCCACTAGTATCAATGTATCATTCTCTTATCTTAAACAACGAAACTTTAACATGCTGGCTGTAGTGTTCAAAACGCAAGACAATTGACTTACCTCATCATAACTTTTTCCTTCACGTTCTGCTCTTTTTTGTCGATCATCCTTCAAAACCCTATCTAATCGAACCTCAATATGATCACTGAGACATGTGCGAGGCAGATCTTTGGCTCCAAGAACAGCACTCTGTGGTAAGGGCTTACGCTCACCTCTTTCAACCTCTATAATATAGCAATTGGGACAGGTATACTCAGCTTGCCCACCATCATTCCTCCTACCATTGAACAATGCACAAATCTGATGTTGCCAAGCTTCACACTTATCACATTGAACCCACTGCACAAAACAGTAACTTTTATTTTGACAAAACAATAAAACTATTCAAAATTCAGAACAATGGAGTATTGTGAGCAGCTGAAAAAAAAGTGTAGAGCAGGATTTTTCAATTAGTTTCTTCAAAACTGAGATCTTCTGAAGTAAATTCCAAAAGGTAAGACAAATACCCATTCTTCAGTTTCCTCGTCATTTTTCTTTTTCTCCATCCTCGCCTTCGGAATAGTGGTCCCATCAACATTAATGGTGTCTCCACGAGCCTCATTATAGCATGAAATGCAAAAGTAGTGTCTAGTATCACCAGTTCCAATGGTATAATACATTGCGTTTCGTTTAATACGCGCACCACATGGAGTACAGTATATAGGTGGAGGTTCAAAATTTAGCTTCTCAACTGCACATAATTGACATGAATTTTCACTCATGGAATGTTCCATTGCTTGATTTTTTTCTGCTTTTGCTTTGGTCTGTCAAGTAAAAAAGAAATCAAAATCTCGCTCCTTGAAATGATAATGTATACCGATCAGAAAATCAAATAAAAAAATGTCGGTAGAATATATGCCACAGATACTCATAATGCTGCAACGTTCTCTACCACGTACTGATGAAAGGTAAAACTAAAATTAAGGCTTTAATGTCTTTTAAAACATCAATCACCAACTCATTTTAAAACACAGATAAAAGTGGCGGTAAATGTGTATGTTAGACAACTAACAATAGCATTCAAGACAGACCTGGCCAACCCATCGCCTCAGACCAATAATGTGTTCTCGGACTTGCTCTGGGGTGAATAATTCAGTCATTGATACACCCTTTATTGTAGGCTTCCCAGACTTAGATCCACTGGTGCTTTCAGAGGGTGCTGAAGTATTTTCCTGTTTAAGCTGATCAATGTCCTTTTCAGTCTTAACATTTTCCTGTTTCACAAGACAAGCTGCATTACTTGATACAACAGAATCACCATCAGGCTTTCGAATGCAGGTACCATCCAAATTGTCATTTCGTATGTCAATACTCCTGGGACTGACTTGCACAGCCTTAGCAGGAATTTCCATCATTACGTCAGTGACTTCAGATTTCATTGCCACAGAATTACCATGCTGTTCAATGAGCTGGGCATTTTGGGTAACATGAGACTCGCTGGCGGTAACTGACATAAAACAATTTTCAGTTTCCAAGATAAGAGATTGAGAAGGTTGCTCAATCTTCGGGCGCTTAACAGAAAACTGCAAATCTTCTGTTTGAACTGGCACCGAACCCTGCTTGGCAGTCAACCTGGAAGCAATTTCACCGGCACCATAGGATCTACAGGTACCATTAGCAGAATTTGGCATATCAGAATTGCAGCCAGGACGAGCAACTTTCTGTTGTGCCCGTACAAATTTCCTGACAGGAATGCAAACAGGACAGTTTAGATCTCTGCAACGTCTATAGTGATTAATTAAGTCTCTTGTTGCAGGGCAACGAGGATATTGACACTCAAAGGTGCTGCATCGTTCCATATGCTTCACAAGTTTTTGAGCTTTTATGCAATTCTTCTCTGCACATTTCCCTTCAGGTGCAGAACATCCACGAGCATGAGTCAAAAACAATAGCCACTTCTGCTGATTGAAATACTGCCGTTCACGAGGAAGGTGATTAAATCTGCAGATGGAGCTGCTTGCGTTATTGGTGGCAACTGCTCTATTACCAACAGGTTGACCGATCGGTGATCTCTCGGTGCATAAATTATTTGGATAAGCTTCCTCTTTCCTGGAAGTTCTCTGACACAACTCCTCTTGCGCATTTTGCTTATCTGAGAAGCTACCCGGTATTTGACTCCCATCTTGCGACTTGGAATACCATTGACCCTGAAATACTGCATCTGAATGAACCCAATTAGAGAAAAGGCTGAAACGACTCTTAGAATCAGTAACTAACTGTTGTGAATTCAACAATTGATGCATTTGTTCTGAAGGCTGAGACACTGAAAAACAGATATCCTGATGACTAGACGAAGGAAGGAGCAACTGAGTACCTTTAGAATGGTCTTCAATAGAATTTGGCTGAAACTGATCTATGTCAGAGAACTGAAATTGCTCAGCATTGGCCCGGGAGTGTTGAGCTTCATCATGATTTCCAGACTCAGACTTTACCTGAATACCAAGATCAGAAGGTAGCTGAGCTTGAGCAAAAGCATTGCTCCTTGACAAAGTTTGATGCTGCTGATTTTGCAGCTTCTGTTGGGGTTGAGGTTGAACAAGTTGATGTTGCTCCTGGAACTGCTGAGGCGGCTGTTGACAATGTTGATGCTGATAGGAAGATAAGTGGTTATCTCCCAGTGAATGCTGGGACTGATAGTTCATCTTCGTTGACTGATCAACTGGTTGAACCTTTACATTTGGCATTTGCCCAGAGGCAGTTAAGTTTGACTGATTGGTAATCAAAGGAGAGTTTGTTCGGGACATGGACTGTAAGGCTACAACACCCGGTTTTTGATTATTCATGACCATTCCCACAGAAGAAACAGGAAGACACAAGTTTCCAGACCCCGAAGTATCTGCATGACTGATACCATATCTATCACCTGTCCAAAAAAAAATTAAAAAAAAACTTCTCATATATTATTTGAAGCTTGAAACAATCAGACTGCAGGAGTTATTTTATCGGCACTTGTTGAAAGTGGGAGCACCTTGCATTAATGGTTGATGCTGTTGATCAAAATGCTGCGGCAATGACTTTGGGGAGTTCCCATACGTGGTTGCTGATATATAGCCCTCAGATGCTGAACCATTCACCAAGTGCAAATTGTTTCCAATCATTCCAAGTCCCCCTCCATTCAGAGGCCCAGTTGACTGTCCATAGGATCTATTCTGAAATCCTGACCTGATTCCACCACCCACATGGCTGCCAACTGTATGTAGTATACGGCTGTTTTGAGCAGCAACATGCTGCTTTTGTTGCAGAGGCTGTGAAACATTCGTGGAATCAACACTAGGAAGTGCAGCAATACTACTGGTTGAGTCCAAACTCAGGGAAGACTGTGCACTAGTGTTGCTATTCAAATTAGCACCACAACTGGCATTAAACCCAGGAGTGGGGATCATTTGGCTTGTCATTCTTTGCCCACTCATTGATGGTACCAAATTATTCCCACCCGAACTGATCAAGAAATTGGAAGTTGGCTGTTGATATCCATTTGTCAAACACCCTGCAAGGATAAGTACAAAGTGAAATAAATCCTTAAATAACCTAGAAATTAATAATACCATCAGCAGAACTAAAAGAAAAGCAAATGTACCACTGGAAGACACATTAGCCATTGGCAAGAAGCTTCCAGTAGAGGATGCAATGGTACTCCCGGCAGCCATGGAACTGTCAACAGATGATGTTCCAATCAGGGTTGAATTCGCACTTTGTGTCATGCCTGGGGTTGGTATCATTGTACCAATGGAGCCAGAAGAATTAACACGAGGGAATCGCTGGTTCTGGTTGTTCATCCGAAGGCTTTTAATCAGGACATGTAACCGGTTCTCCAAAGTTGTTGGATTCAAATACTCCTCCTAATAACATGACAAGGAGCTAAGTCAACAAGCAAAATAAATAGAATGTATTTTCATCATAATACTTTCTAGGAGTCTTTTAGCTTTATTAGAGATTCTTATGCTAATAGGAAATATAGAGAACTTCTAGTACTTCCATTTTTATTGTTGTTTTTGTTTAATGTTGGCCTGAGATGAATTTAAATGGGGAACATCGTCAGTAGGATTCATATAGCCGATCCCGACGTGTTTGGGACTGAGGTGTTGTTATCGTTGTCATCGTCTTCTAATCATAGCAGAAAGCCGTAAACAACTACATAAAGAACAGAACTGAAATAGCAAACCTTTGATGAAGCACTTTTAAACAAGCCCTCCTCCAAGCGTTTAACTATATCCATAACCTTCTTTGGAGGTTTCTCATGGGCTTGCTGCCGCTGCATTAGATACTCGTAGCTGAAAAGCAGCAATGTTTCAATACTCTCATCAGTTCTCACCATCATAAAACTTATCAGAATTGCAGTACAATCAATTTCATAAATAGTGGTTAAAAGATTCCAAGTGGATTTAGAAGAAAAATGAACAACACAGACAAGCATCTGCTGGGATAAGCTTAGCAGAGGAAACATGAAATTAATGAACATTTAGGCAGAAAATAAAACTATTTACTTGGCTCACAGAATACCCAGCCACTAAATGAATCATGGAGTCATTAAAAGCACACAAATAATGTAAAGAAAATAAAAGCTCTGTACTATGGCACACAGAAAATAGTCAAATACCTGCCTACCAAATTATATACTTCTTCATGTTATCAGCCAATAATTGGGAAAATGAAAAAACAAACTGATCAATGGTAGCCCACGAATTGAATAAAATAAATACACACCAAAATGGACTGACCATACCATCAGCACAGTAAACATAAATTTACATGCATTCTAAAAGGGCTAGAACCTCCCAAAATCCATGAATCAACATAGTATATCCCATGCAATCAGAAAAGCAGATAGCACTCTCTGCAAACTTAAGCAGTTCATGAACAGTGCCTCTCTCTTTCATCCTTCTTTCATTGTTGTATTTAAATAGGAAAACCAATATTCTACCTATCTGAAGTTAAATATTCACCCTAGAAGGATCTCACAACCAACAGTTAAAATTTTACACTAACCTGAGAGAACAGCTTGCATTGAGGCACTTCTCAAAATGTAAGTCAGAAGAGAGTCATAGGAGGAGCCACGCAAAAGAATAAGTTGCATATCAATCAAACAATTAATGATGCCTCCTCTGTCTTCCACTCTACTCAGTCACATTTCATTCAACTAATAAATAAATTGGCTTAAAAGGATGTTCTAAATCTAGAAAGCTAAGTTGCTCGGACTCAGGGTGCGGGTGTTCGACACGGGTGTGGATCCGCATGTCGGATCCTTCATGATCTGATTTTTAAGATTCGGGGATATGGATCTAGATACGGATACGGGTGCGGGGACTCGGCAAAAAAAACAAACTAAAAATCTAAAAATATACATAAATATGAGAAATTATGGAAAATTTATAATGTACCGTCGAAGGGGCCTAGTCTAGTTTTGATTAAATAATACTTTAATTTAAATCGAAATTACTTTTCATTTAAATAATACTCTAATTTTGATTTTATTTTTGATAAGAGGACTCCAAGGGACCTGGTCTCACTCATGTTATGGACCATTATCCATGTCCAAAAATATTTAGCCAAATTTAGCCCAACATTCAAAACCAAAGCTGGCCCAAAACCATGACCGACCCGGCCCACACCCTATTTCTCCAAACCCCCATGTTCCCCTCTTCTCCAATCACGCATAGAATGAAGCAGACAGAGAAACAAAACGATGAAGAACCCTAGTTCAGTTCCAAAACGGCGCCACATCTCCTCTCTCACAAATTCATACACCAAGGTGTGCTTAGCACGAGAGCTTTTGTACCACGCGAAGATTCTAGAAACTCCTCCACGGTACATTACTCTAATTCATCAAGAAAAAACCTTCGAAGGACACAAAGGACTAGTATAAATCACTATGTAGCAGAAAATTTGAAGGTATTTGTTTCCGATCTATTCAAATCTTTATTTTGAGATATCAAAATTTCAATTTTCTTCTCTGAATTGTTGGTCAACACACCCGATCTCGTTTGACCGGATCCGACACAGATCCCGCACCCTTACCCGTGTCAGTGTCGACACGGGTGCGGCACTAATTTTGCCGATTTTGCCGATTTTGCCGAGTCCGGGTAACTTAGCTAGAAATTTCTCTAAGTATCACATATCAAAAAAAAGAAGGTTCTCTAAGTATCATGGGCTTGACTAAATGACAAATGCCGAGGAATCAATATGATTTGTCACTATTGAGAGGCAATACATGGAAAAGCCTAGGCAGACAAATGAACAAGGACTAGAAATGAAGTTGACAAAAAAAAATGTCTACAATGCAGATGCTACAAGTCTATAGAACATGCGTTATTCTCATATGACCTCTTGACATATTCTACAATAAAACAATATTTTCTTCTGAAGGTGAAGGAAAGCTAGTTACTCCCTCCATTTCAAATTAATTGAATTGTTGAGACATTTTTCATTTTTCAAATTAACTTAATTGTTCAATTTTCAAGGCTACTTTTAAAATGTTCTTCCAATTTTACCCTTCATTAGTTAGTCTTGGAATTAGTTATTAATGTATGGGTAAAAATGGAAAATTATGTCTAATTTATGTCTTAATCTTCTTTTCTTAAAGGGTGTGAAACACCTCAACAATTCAATTAATTTGAAATGGAGGGAGTATAAGATATGGCTCATCACTTTGACAAACTAGTCTTCACAATATTAATAAGTTAGTCACTGACGGCTTGCTACTTTAGTTTATCTACACCATCCAACTCTCACACTCCTCCCTGCCAAAGGCAACAGAATAATGGAAGGAAGAAAACACCTTGGAGACATTTTAATGGATGCAAAGAACATACTTTCTTACATCTTATTTGATATAAAAATCCGAGCTTTCGAGAAATCAGGCTCCATATTTGGCACATTACTATGGACAACTGGATTTTGCATCTGCATAGAGAAAGGATTTCCACTCTGCTGGGGTAGCCCAGGCAGAGAAGTGCCACTTTGATTTGGAACCTGCCCTGAGATCTGCCCGGACATATGCTGCAAATTCATTTTTATCTTGTATCCTTCCAAAAAACATGTACTTCATAGCACAGACTATAAGCATTCCATCAAATAGATGAGAATCCCACACTTTCTAAGCTGGGTGGGCATATATTCATCCAACCATTTTGCCGTGAAATAAGTTTACAGTATCTGTAATACTGCAGACAAAACAATACCAGGAAATAAGTTAGAGTGGTTTGCCTGATTGGTCATTGCATATATAAGTACATGAGGTAACAAGACAATCAAAAAACCATAATACACTAGTACACATTGAATCTACATCAGTGGTGATCACTATCCGAAAGGAGCTTGCTAATTAGACAAAATCAATGTGAAAAAACCTTAAGAAGAAAAGACTGTCGAAATAAAATGATACAGCAAAAGAATGACACTAGCGACGAATATTGAATCCTCGACTCTACATTAAAAAACTGAGTGGGGTTTTCTCCTCAATTCAGTTCGGAAAAGAAATATATAGGTATAAGAACAACGTACATTCTAATCTAATTCCACTTGCATTTTCAGACCCATGGATCAAGAAATACACTCATCTATTAATGAATCTATTATTACACTCCCAGAATCTACTTGACTGAGTTCCTGACATTTCCACCTTGACCTCAACCAGACACCAAAATGAAAAGAAGAAGGGAGCAAGCTCCACCAACTAAAGACATGTTAAACCATTTTATTTTATATATTAACCAATTTTTAAGGTTTAGAAATTAACAAATTACATTCTTTTCTGATTACACTGCATTTTAAGACTCATTGATCAACAAACTACACTCATCTATTCGTGAAGCTAATATTACAATCCCTTTCTTGATTAGGTTCCTAACATTTCCAGCTTGACCTCAGCCATACCCCAAAAGAAAAGAACACTGGAACAAGCTCCACCAACTAACAACAAAAACAACATACCCAGTGAAATCCCACAAGTGGGATCTAGGGAGGATAGAGCGTATGTCGACCTTACCCTACCTCAAGGAAGTAAAGAGTCATGTTTCCAAAGTACCGTCGGCTCGAGTACAGCTATCTCCACCAACTAAAGATATGCTAAATCATTCTATTTTTATACATTAAAACCATTTTTAAGTAAAACCAATACCTGAACAGACAAAAAACACGAGTTTCTCAGTAAGGATACCAAAAGCCCCAATTTTTCCCAGCTAAAATCAGCTTCTGTATGAACAATAAAAACAACCAAACTACAACATGAGCATAAATCCAAACGCAACCACATATTATTAGCATTTTCAATTACATTACGACAATTCAGATACCGAATCTTCGAAATTCATAAAACATTACCAAATATTCGCTGTAATTCACCAACGTTCAATTGCAGCTGCCTCTAGCACAGAAGAGAATAAAATTAATCAAAATTAACGAGCCGTAGAGATCGACGACGACAGTAGATGCTTCGACGGAGGTGGCGATGACGGCGGCGGCGGTGGAGGTAGGCTGACCGTAGTTCCGATGAGGTAGATGGCGATAACCAAAAGAGACTTAAGAATCGGGAGACGATAGAGTCAAAGGGTCGAATTTGGAAAGCTTCGGGTACGGAAGACTCGTATATATCAGGGGTAGAAGAGTAATTTGACACATGCCAATTTTTTCCTCTTTTATCAATTTTTTTTGATGAATAATTACTACATCCTTAATCTATAAGTTAATTCGTGATCTCGAAAGTCAAATTCTTTTAATACATCTTTTTAATGCGGATAACTTTGTTAATATACTAATGTTTTTAATTGACATTTAATACAAATTATTCGTATTTAATTATTTATTCTTAATAATTACTTTATATGTGTGTCAATAAATGTATAATATACATCATAACTCAAAGGGGAAAAAAAAATTAAAACCCTACACTAACTCATCTTATGTTCTCCATCTCACCTTTGTTCATCTTCCCTATAACCACTCGCCCTTTCACTCTAATTATCTTTTCTGAAATTTTAGGTTCAACTCTTTTAGGTTATTTTCAACAAGTGTTAATACTATTTATTTAATATTTTTTTAATACGAAATTCAGATCCAAGCTCAATCCCTAAAAGTATAAAACTATAAATGAGGTTCTTTGAATTTTATAAAAAATAATTATCCATTTTCGATAATTTTTCTTACCATCAACAAATCTTTTGCAAAGTTACTTTTTACTATAAAAAAATGCGCCAATTTGACATTATTCTTATTATTGTATCTACATTAAATCTTTCTTCTTGAAATTATTTTTAAAAAAAACATTGATAAAATTGTATTTTTTTTCTTCCTAGTCCTCCACGTGAATGACGACGATGATGCTTTTTTATCATCTCGGGCCTCGTTAAGTTAATCAGAAAAATATTAAAATTCAACACACACACCTTTACATAGTCAAACATAACAAAGTAAGAACGTACCTTCAGACATAATTTTTCAAGTATTGTTGGAGAATCGTCTTCGCTTGCACAAATTTTAACAATAAAGTGATAAAGACGAAACCCTAAGAATCCTCTAAGATATACTTATCACAATATCTGCCGGATTGACGTAGTTACAACGTATTTATATATAAGCTAAGAACTTTTTAGGTAAAAAAAAAAGTAATCTTATAAACTTTATTATAAAATATGAAGAATTTTTTTGAAACTTTCGAATATACATAGTAAAAAATATTATAGATTATTTTTTATTTGACCCAATTGAACTATTAGTTGAAAAGTATGGACAAGGTTATATCACACCAAAGATCATGATTTAATCATATGTCCTATATTGCGCCAGTAAATTTTTTAAAATTAAACAAATAGCTAAGGGATGACTCTTATATCACATGTTAAAATTGAATACACGTAAAAACAAACGCAGCGAGACACTAAAGTAGAAACGTATCGTCAAACATAGTTAGTGTTGTGGAGAATCATTTTTACCTTGAACGAAATTTTACCAAAAAAAACAAAAAAAAAAAAAAACTTTAAAATCTTTTAGCATATGCCTATAACAATGTATATCATACTAGTGCAATCACAAACATACTTGTGCAATCACAAACATACTTATAAATGAGTTAGAGGCTCTTAAACAAAAAAAGATAAAAAATAATAGAGACTATACCATAAAATACGATTATCATAAGGACTCATAATTAATTGTCTCCTTTCATTTAGATTTTTTTTGGATATACATACAAAAGAATATGTGATATATATATATATTACTTAGTTGAAAGATAAGGTAAATAATTTATTATCTAATTAATATGTTGACCATATAATTATCTTTATAAGAGACTATATTCTTAGACAAATTTCTCAAGGTATTTTAAGTGAGAAAACACAATGGGTATATATTTAAAGAAGAAAAAGATTATTAATAAAGATTTTCGGTAATCTCATGCGGAATAGTGAATGGGAACAATGATTCTTATAAAAAAAATCTCAAAGTGTTTTAAAGTGAAAAAACACAACAATTATTCAAAGAAGAAAAAGGGTTAATAACAAAGATTTTTGGTGATCAGAAATGATCTCATGCGGGATATAATATAAACGATAACAAGTAAATGAAAGATGAGAGATTTTCGAAATGACACTTCTTTAATAAAGGAATGAATGCACAAAGAATGAAGCATTGTCCATTGAGTTAGATCTCAGCAAAAATAAAGAAAATGATTTTTTTATATATTAATTAAATTTTTGATGAATATCCCTTAAAATATCAGTAAATTAAAATAATATATAGTCAAACATAAAAGAATGTATGCATTTAATAGTATGCATAAATGGTACATACATGTCTCAAAAGTTCATTTTTGATACATATAAACAAAAACACAAACGTATGTTTATATTTATATCAGTTGTATATACGTGTGGCGTTTTGGGGTTGATAATTGTAAATAATATTACAGTGTGGTGTATGTGCTAATTAGTAATTACATAATATATCTAACGAAATTGTATGTGCTGATATAGTTAGATTGAGTGAACAAATAATCCTCGAAGCAAAAGTAAAGTCAGAATTTAAAGTTTATTGATTTGAGATTTTAATTTTATCAAGTTACTGAGTTTTATATTAATAACTTTTACATATTTAATGAATTTTAAAGATAGATACAAAATTTAAACTGAAACTATTGGGTTCGATCGAACTCGTATCTTACATTGTAGCTTCACCACTGATTTCAAATGAACATATACAACTTCAAAACACTTGTCACATATAAATCGTAATAAGACAAACTATAATTACTAATGCAATTATGCTTTAAACTATAATTATTTATATTTTTTTCTATTTAAAAAAGACTTTTGAATCTAACATCAAGGGTCGAACCAATATTAACTCGTGAAACTAGAAATAAATAATTAAAATATGTTTACAATTATGTATGTCATTTGTTATTTTTTATGATTATATTGATTTTAATAGTAATAATTATTGTCTTTCGAATCTTCTGATCCAATATACACTATATACTTTCTATGTGGACTATTTAATTGAAAAATACTTGATGAAGTCCATTCGGACAAAACCCATGCCCTCCTAACCAGTCGTACTCTGATCAGGCTTCGAAAAACTTCGAGATCATCGAGTTTTTCGGAAATCGAAGGGTCAAGAGCCTAATCAGGTCCCCTCACCATACCTTGTTGATAAGAAGCTAAGTGTTTACCAGTGGTTGCGCTTAACCAGATCCTTCGATTTGGTCTATTCTAAGTGGTCCATTGGGTAAGCAGCGGAGGGAAAAGGTCTATACGCATTGTCGTAGCTAAAAGGGTTCCCTTTCTTACTTGATTGAGACTGAGATGAGTTTAGCCACCGGGGACCGGCTCAATGAGCACCTTTGGGCGGTGCTTTCTCGATCAACTATCTGACTTATTCAGAACGACGATGAACCAAGACATGAAGAAGTGCAATGCAAAAGAACGCCTTCTTTCTGGAGGCCTCGGGCAGTGGAAGATGAACAATCGCTAAGGAATAGCTTGAACTAAGAGGAAGTAGAGTGCTAAACTTCCTTTTGAGAAGTGTTAGAACAATGGATCCTGCAAGGAAAGAAGCGCGCGAATTATAATATTCTTGAATTACACCTGTTATGATTAAATATGCTCCAACCTTTTTTAGAATATTATAAAATTCTTGAATTACACTTGAAAAATACTTGATCCTTTTTAGAATAGAGAAAATACATAATTACCCCATTAAACTAAGATCTGTTTTTTAAAAAGACATTTAAACTTTGTGGGGGTCTATTACCACCCTCTTCTTATGTAGAGTGAATTTATTGTCCCATTACGTGCCTATGTGGCATGTAGAGTGTAGTTCACTCTCTGATAGCGAGTGAGCTGAGCCCAGAACGTAAATATATATTTATTTAAGTATTTATTTAATTAGAAATGTTATTTTTTCTTTTCTTTTATTTATTTTATTGTACTTTTTCCATTCTTTATTTTTTCTGCTATCTTCTTCCCCAAAACTCAAAAAAACCCGATGCCTCTTTTCTATTTTCAACTTAGAAGACCCATTTACTTCACTCATTTTTTTTCCTTGTCTTCTTGCTTCTCTTTGTTCCCTTTTTTTTTGGTCCCTTATTTTTTCAAAAATAATAATAATTGTGAACCTCCTTTGATAATATTATTTTTTTAAAATAAAATAAAATAAATTATTATGTAGTTCTTTAGCATCTAAATAAACAAATTTCATCGATTCGAGAGTATTATAGTATTTCATTACCTCCATCGTAATGGAGTTTCGCTTCATAATTGTTTTAATATTGGAAAGAAGATGGTAGATTGAAGGTGATTATTAATTTTTAATTTATAATTTATTAGTAATTTTATTTTGATTTAATAATGATTTGATGATATTAATGGTGGAGATGAGATTATAATAATGGCGTGATGAAGGCTACTCCGTAGGATTGGCGGCGATGGTGGCCGTCGAGGACTTGCAGTGATGGCGGCTATATGGAGGGTTGTAGCGAAGAAGAAGAGTGATGAATAAAGAAGAAGAAAGAGAAGAAAAAAAAAGAAAAAAATGAAGCTAATAAAATAAGAAAAAATAAAGATTAAAAATTAAAACTGAACACGTGACAGATAATAATTGGTGCGTGATTGCACTTTTTTTTTGCAATTGAGGGTGGCCGAAAAGTGGGATATTTATAACACTTTAAAATTGTTTAAGGGGGTAATAGAACCCCGTAAAGTTCAAGTGTCTTTTAAAAAAATAGATATTAATATAATGGGGTAATTATGTATTTTCTCTTTACAATACTATAAAATTCTTGAATTACACCTGTCATGATTAAATATGCTTTAATTTGTATAGTTAATTTAGAATTAGAGACACATTTTTTTTTAATTATGTTACATTTTACTAAGGAAGTTGGCATTAACTCGAAGATATTCCTTTATTTAGTCAAAAAAATTTAGGTGGTCAAGTCTTCTTTTTTTATGTGTTGGTATTTTATAAGATGATGTTCTATATGATTAACATAAGACTCGTTAGATATTATATAGGTTCAGTTTGTATATCATGTCGAATCTCCCTATCATTTCTTCCATTTTATTTTGATCAATATGAGTTCATCTAGTACAAACACTTTAATTGATTTTTTTTCATCTCGGTGAGATCGAATTTCAAAAAATAGCTTTGTAGAGCACACTAATAAAAGTAAATTTATACCTAAAAATTTAAATTTGATCTTGATTAAAAGATATTCATTATTTCATCATAATCCTAACGGTTATAAGAACTCACATAATATTAAATATTGTGAAAAGTGGATGTTGGTCTATATTATTTTTCTTATGACACATGTTTAGAACGTTATTAAAGTGGGTATTGTTTTGGTTTCAATTGAAAAGAAAAAGTGATGCACTAAAATTTTAAGAGAGGTAGAAATTGGTGATGCAAATTGATATATTTATAAACTTTTTCTTTTAATTTTTTCTCTAAGTGGCTCATTATTATGATTATAATTTTTTTCTACGTCATTTCAATTTTATCAAATATCTTGGAAGGACATCATGAATATGATTAGGTTTTGAACCACTTATTGATATTTGGCTATATAATTGAGAAATAATCATTTTAAAAATAACATTTAAATGCAATATACCTAACTAAAATACAAACAACTCCAATATATAGGATATTGAAGTTCAAAATGTTGCTTCTTGGAGTTTGAATTGATACATTTCGAAGTCCAAAACAAATTCATGGATTTAAAATGAACCTCAAACTTCAATAATTTTTTATGAAATTGAAATAAGTATTACGAATTTACGATGATACCTCAAGATAAATACTTTTTTTAAACCATTTTACTTATCATGTTTTATTTTACACACTTCTTAAAGAAAATATTAACTCAATCAAGGATAATTTAACTTAATTTAATATTTCTCTTTTACATCACATTAATATTTCTCCATATTAATTAGTGGTTCAAAAAGTATGAGAAAAAAAAAATAACACAACAAGAGAGATATTTGGAAAATTTTTAGTCTCCAACTCATATTCATACAAAACCCACTAATTATTATATCGTTAGTTTAAATAAATATTTATTTTAACTGTTATTTGTTGTATCATATCATTAAATTCATTATTAATGTAATGATCGATTTGATATGATCACGTCGTTACCTTATATATATATATATATATATATATATATATATATATATATAT
>JAJONR010006372.1:0-43126 GCA_029582245.1 Solanum etuberosum
AACCAAGCAACCCACATCAAAATTTGTTTTTATTTTAAAAAATATTTTTGAAAAAGTATTTCAAATTTAAAAAATTTCATTTTTACGTCAAACCCCCCCCCCCCGACCACTCCCCCTCAAATTTTTAAAAAATCATTCACATTTTTATAGCCCCACCCAACCCCACCCTGTCAAATTTTTTTTAAAAAGAATATTATTTTTAAAAAATATTTCAAGATTGAAATTTTGGATTAGATCTCATGGTCGGATTTTAGAACGGTCGTTGGGGTTGTGTCCTAGTTCGGGTCCTAGATAGATTATCGGGGTTGATTTTCGGGTAAGAAATTATTTTCATAAAAAGTATTTTCTAGTCTCAAGCCAAAAATAAAAGATATTTTCTAGAAAAAGTTTTTCATTCACCAACCAAACATTAAAACATATTTTCTCACTCACCAACCAAACATGAGAAAATAAGTTAGAAATTCGCTTGTTTTTCAAGAAAAAAATTTTATGAAAAATATTTTCCTTCCTACCAGACACACCCTAAATAAATAGGCATTTATTTCTTTATCTTCCGCAGAAGCTAATTATCATTCCATCTGTCTTCATGTTGTTGAGATCAGTTAATCACTCGTGTTCTTACGCATCTCTTAATCATCATGAATCTTGTATTTCATGAGTACCCAAAGCATGTTGAATAGGATTGTCACATCATACATCAATAATTCTCTTTGGGATTATCTCACTCTTATTTATTCCTTTGAAATCATATCTCATCGATTTGTTCACAAAACACTTATCGCTCTATTCAATTTTATGTGACACCATTTGACTTAGTTAGGTGTTATAAAAAAAATTCCTAGATATTTGTTTGGTTGAAAATCATTTCATTAAGGTAAAAGGGATATTTTAAAGTTAAATTATTTCTAATTATAGTAAGGTAACATTCTTTTTGAGACAGACTAAAAAGAAAGGATGCCACATATATAAAATATGACTGAGAGAGTATATGTTTCCTTCACTTCAATGCTACCTTTTCATGATAAAATCATTAGAACATTTTACTCCCACAATTGATTAACAAGAGGTTATTGACATTGGAAAGAAGACTCAAATACATTTTATTTGATACATATTGTCTATATAACTCTCTAAATTCTAGGAGATATGATTATGTTTTAAGTTGACCATTTCATAATTTCATGGAAAAACATAATTGTTAGGGAAGCTTTGAACTTGACTTTGTGTTAGAGGTCTCTTATGACCCTAAACCTCATACAGTATAATTTCCACACTTTGGAATGGACCTTAACACGCATGTAAATATAGGACATCACCCTGTCTAAGCATATATACTTATGATGAATATTTCGGATCCTTAGAGTATAAGTTGCAGGGTTTTACAATATCTCCACATTGGGATCATTTGCCCTCGAATGATGATCAAGATAAGGTAATAAACTTAAGCTAACTTTATTTGAACAGAATTCTTCTATCAAGGTCATAATCATTTGAAGGACTACACAAGGTACGAATGTAACGCAGAAGCTAAAACATTCAAACAAAAGGAATAGGTGTTGAGTCTGAAATAACGGAAGGACTCTTACCTTCAATATCTTCATTGTGAGGAATGACAACTGAGGGTATTTGTTTTTAATATCCTCTTCGGCTTCCCATGTAGCCTCTTTAACAATTTGATTCCTCCACAAAACTTTCACTAATGCAACATCCCTAAGCCTGAACATACGAACCTATTGATCAACAATTTTAACTAGGACACCTATTCATATGACAATCTACCTTTCACCCCAATATTTTCTATGGTAAATATGAGTGAGGGGTCAACTATACACTTGTTAAGAATGGAAATGTAAAACACTGTGTGGAGTGTTGCTAACCATTCTTGTAATTCTAACTCATAAGATACTTTATCAATTCTTTTTAAAATTCGGTACAAACCAACATAACAGGGACTGAGCATTCCTCTCTTTCCAAATCTCATCTCAAGGGTGAGAACTTTATGTAGACTCAATCATCCACTTTGAATTCTAAGTCCATACATCTAACATCAATATAAAACTTTTGACGGCTGTGCGTAGTCTTCAACCTTTCCTGAATATTCTTAACCTTCACCATAGCATGATGAACTAAGTATGTCCCTATCAATTTTGCTTCACCAACTTCGAACCAACCAATCATATATTTTAACCTTCACCCATAAAGTGCCTTATGGGGAGCCATTTCAATGTTGGAGTGGTAATTGTAGAAAACACACAACGAGAGAGAAGGAAAGATATTATTTCTTGATGATTATTACGTAAAATATGTATGCTACTTATACAATTACATACGGCCACAAGTAGAGTCCTAGTACAACTACAAATCTAAGGAGATACATTAGAGTTAGAATAGGATTAGACTTAGGATACAAGGTATACTACTTCTATTCTAACTCTATTTCGCAACACTTCCCCTTAAACTAGTGAGAGGTGGAACACTCACTCCTAGCTTGATTCAAAACTTTATGAACTCCTGCTTTCCCAATGCCTTGGTGTGAATGTCAGCTAACTGGTCTTTTGATCGAACAAAGCATATGACAAGATGTCCTCTGGCTACCTTCTCCCTAAAAAAGTGATAACCCATTTCTACGTATTTAGTTTTAGCATGTAAGACTGGATTTACAGTCATGTATAATGTATTGATGTTGTCACAGAACAATGTAGGAGTTGTCTTCAAGCAAACTTCAATGTCTCTTCAGATGTAGGTGATCCAGGTGATTTCAGCTGCAGTAGAGTCAAATGCCCTGTATTATGCCTCAACACTAGACCTTGACATTGTGTGTTGCTTCTTGGAGGCCCAAGATATGCAGTTTGCACCTAGGTAAATTGTGTATCATGTAGTTGACCTTCTTGTTGTTGCACAACCTCTTCAATCTGCATGTGAAAACCCATATAATCTGAGAGGTGATCTTGAAAGAAGTCTCGGGCCATATTATGAAGTAACCTTCACATATCTAAGAATTTTATTCATAGCCTGAAGATGCTCACTGTTTGGAGTTTTCATAAACTGACTAACCAAGTTGACTGCATGTGATATGTTTGTTCTGGTTAGAGTGAGATATTGGAGACTTCCTACAATGCTCCTATACATAGAAACATCAATCGGATTGTTTGTGACCTATTGTAAACCATGTTTTTTGTGCCAATGGTGTACTGACTGCTTTGGGAAGAGCCATGTCAGTCTTCATAAATAGCTCAACAACATACTTCCCTTGATTCAAATGAATACCATCCTTGAAGTACCTTACCTCAACTCCTAGGAAGAAATGTAATGGTCCAAGATCCTACATGGAAAACTCCCTTCCAAGCCATGTAATTATTTTTTCAATGAGCTCACAAGAGCTCTCGATGATTATTATATCATCCACATACAACAGAACCAGAATTGTCTCTCTATCACACTGAAGTATGAACAATGAGGAATCTGCCTTACTACACTTAAACCCAAGGTGAAGTAGATGGAGACTGGACCTATCAAACCAGGCCCTAGGTGCTTGTTTAAGACCATACAATGCTTTCTTGAGTAGGAAAACATGTTTTGGATAGTGTTCATCAACAAAGCTGGGAGGTTGGCTCATGAACATTTCCTCCTAGAGATGTCCATGCAAGAAAGCAGTTTTGACATCTAATTGTCTGATAGGCCATGTAGACTAACTGCAATTGATATCACTACTCTTATAGTCGTAGCCTTTACTACTGGATTGAAGGACTCTTCAAAGTCAATGCCTTCAAGTTGTGAATATCCCTTTTCCACTAGCCTAGTTTTGTACCTATCTATAGTACCATCTGACTTTAATTTTGTCTTAAACACCCATTTGGAGCCAACTACATTCATGCCTACAGTTCTTGGTATCAAGGTCCAAGTTTGGTTTTTGTGCAAAGAGTCAACTTCTTCTTGCATTGCTTCATACCAGTGTGGACTAGCTTGTGCCTGTTTCACATTGTTAGGTTCCATGCTCAATTTTTCTGCCACTAGTGAGGTTTGAGTTATCGACATTTCTTAGCTTTATGCCTTGTGACTATGTGATGTCCCTCTACATTGTCTTTTGCATCTTCCTTTTCATCTATAAAATTTTCCATAGGATCAGTATGATTAGTGTTTGAGAATTCAACTTCCAGTTGTACATTGGGCACTTGTGCTTCATTGGTACCTTATACACTTGTATTTGCAGGAGTCAAATTTGTTGAGTTATCAATACTTTGATCATCTCCTGACAGAACTTCCACATTTTGAACATCATTGTTGTCACTGTGGTTGTCCTCACTATCATACTCTGAACTAGAGATAGTAAGAACTTGTCCAGAAGGCTCAGGTTGAACTTGAGTGTCTACCACTGTTATAGTTGCTGGTGCAATTGTATCAGTCAAGTTGTCCAACACTTCCCTCGAAGTGATAGTTTCACTTGAACTGGTATCTGGATCCTACACAGTGGAAAAAAATTCAAGGAAAGTGGCAAGATGAGGTAAGAAATTAATATTAGGCTTATCAGACTGCACATAGGGCAATGCGAGCTCATCAAATATGACATGCCTACACACATACACCCTCCTGGTCTGTGGGTAGTAGCACCTATATGATGTGTAGACTACTATAGTCAATAAATACACAAGGATATGTCTTTGGTGAGAATTTAGTTTTTTCCCTTTAGGTAAGGATAACATATGCAACCAAAGACTTTCAGGCTATTATAATCGGGAGAGGCACAAAAAAGTTTCACAAACGGGATCCCATTCTTTAGAACTGAGAAAGGCATTTTGTTTATTAGAAACACGACAGTTAGAAATGCCCCAACCCATAAGAACTGAGGCAGCTTAGCATGAAACAACATGGTCAGACCAGTTTCCACTATGTGTCTATGTTTTCTCGCGGAAACTCCATTCTGCTCAGGAGTCTGAGGACAAGATATTTTTCTAATGATGCCACAATTCTCCAAATTCTTGAAAAACTCAGTTTGTATAAATTCACCACCTCCATCACACTGGAAAATTTTAATAGTTTTAGAAAATTTCTTTCTGCCATTTGTTGAAACTTGAGAAAGACTTCAATGAATTCAAATTTCTTCTTCAAAGGATAGAGCCAAGTATATCTAGTATTATCATCCAAAAATATCACATAGTATTTCATATGTTAGGAAGAATCAATAGGTGCTGGTCCAAAAGATCAGAATGTATTTTGTGTCAAGGAATCTTCTCAATTTTATTTCTCAACTTAAAAGAAAGTTTACAACTTTTGCCTAACTGAAAGCTAGTACAGATACCAGGCACCTTATTCCAACTGCTAACATCAATGCATTTATTGCTACTCAAAAATTTTAAAAACTTCAAACTAAGATGTCCTAATCTAGAGTGCCAAATACTCTCTGACTTCTTCCAATCTTGTGATGTTGCTAAGGCAAAGAGATTGTTATCTTCTAGTTGATAGAGTCCTCATGCATTAGATCACTTGGCCAGTTGTGTTCCTGACTTCTTGTCCTTAATAAGAAAACCAAATTCATCAAACTCAAGAGTTGTAGAATTGTCTTTTGCAAGTTTACTAACTGAGAGAAGATTCTTTGTGATTTTAGGAACTACCGGTATATCATTAACTTTTAAACTTGACTTGTTGAGATTTCCAACATGTGTAATTGCTAATTGCGAACCATTCCCTACAATTCTTTTGTTTGTCCCATTATAGATTTGAAGGTTGGATAGATTACCTGTTGTGTTTGTCATGTGAGTTGTTGCACCAGAATCCACATACATTGTGGCATCTTCACCTGTGGTATTCTGCTTGTTCGTAGGAGTAGGGCCTACGGAAGATAATCTTCATCTTGATAAGAGTAATCCCACTTATAGAAGCACTTCAAAGTAGTGTGATTATTTTTACCACATATTTGACATAGAGTAGGCGTGGGTTTTCCTTTCTTAGTGTTTGTAGTCTTCATATTTTGAGTGTTTTGATTATTATTTGACTGTCCAGCAGCCCTGAATCCTCTTCCCTTGAGTTAAAACTAAAGTTACCTCTCTTGTGATTGTAACTCCGTCGACCCTTACCTCTCTATGAAGTAAAGGTGATTTTATAGTCTTGTTGGGGCACCTCTTCCTCTTCTTCTCTCATGTCAAAACCTCTAAGAGCATTGACAAATTTATTGAAGGTAGGATAGGGGGGCTTTCCCAACATAACAGTTCTAAATGTCTTGTACTTTAGACCTAGTCCTCGGGAAAAGTTAGTGACTTTGTTGTCTTCGTCAACTCGCTTGTGTATGGCAGCAAGTCCATCACATATGCCTTTGTATTCTTTCAAGTACTCATCAAGTTTCTTGGTTCCTAACTTAATGTTTTGCAGTTGTTGCTTAAGTAGGAACTCTTTATCTTTTGTTGCTTGAAGGTAGGCTTCCTCCAAGTATTCCCACATCTCCTTGGCTGTTGAGCAACCCACAATAAGATACATGCTCTCTTCAGTCATAGTTCCTGAGATCCAGGTTTTTAGCAGAACATCTAGATCCTCCCAATTACTGTCCGAAGCTTTCTCTTTTCCATCAACTGCCTTTCCATTGTTATCTTTGGCTGAAGTTTCAACTTCATCAGGTTTCTTTTCTTGGACCAACTTACTTAACTTCATTACTTGCATCAGTTGTAGAATTTGTGTTCTCCATATAGGGTAATTAGTATGTTTAAGTTTGATAGGACACGCAACCATAAGATGGGTCAATGAAAAAGTTGAGAGGGACAAAGAGGCTGACAGTTAAGAGGAGGCCATTGGTTCTTGAAAAATGTTTTATGCAGTGTAGGTTTGTGTGAGTTAATGTTGTGATACCATGTAGAAAACACACAACCGGAGAGAACGGAGGATATTATTTCTTGATGATTATTGCGTTAAATACGTATGTTATTTATACAATTACATACTTTCAAAAGTAGAATCCTAGTACAACTACAAATCTAAGGAGATACATAAGAGTTAGAATAGGATTAGAGTTAGGATATAAGGTATATTACTTCAGTTTTAACTCTATTTTGTAACAGTAACTATTACTGTATGTGAACTCTATGTGAGGCAAATGGTCATTTCAACTTCCCTTGAAGCCAATGACACAAGCCCTTAACATATATTCTAAAGTATGAATGGTACACTCTGCCTGACCATCTGCCTTCGAATGAAAAGTGGTACTAAAGTTCACTTTTGAACCTAAGCCTTTATGGAATGACTTCAAAAAATGGGTATTGAACTGCACACCCCTATATTGAAAGATAGACAATGGGACTCCATGAAAACTTACCGTCTCGCGATGTACAATATGTCATAGTCCTCGAATGAGTCCATATTCTTTACTAACAAAAAGTGATCTGATTTGATCATTCAATCTATAATCATCCAAATCGATCCATGATGTCGATGAGATCGTGGTAAGTTGGTAATAGAGTTCATATTAATCCTCTCCCACTTCCTCTCAGGTAAAGCTATATTTTGAGTCATGCCGCATGGCCTCTGGTTCTTTACTTTAAAAGGTGACAATTTTGAGACCTAGAAACAAAATCTGCAATGTCCTTCTTTATGCCATTCCACCAATAGAATTATCTTGAGTCATGGTACATCTTTGTGGTAAGTGGGTGAATCGAATACCTAGAATTGTGCGTTTCTACCTTATTTTATCTTTCTGAGACAATCCATATTTGGAACGCTAACTTGCGTTGGTATTTCAATATATCATCTCCGCTTTGTTCAAAAGGCATCACCCATTGCTTTTGAATTTCTTATTTTGACTAAAGTATGATGGAGTCATTCCCTAGCTCCTCTTTAACTTCCATCACTAAGGATGATTCCGCTCCATTTTGAACAAGGATACCACCTTCCTCCAAGTTTAAAACACAAACCCCTAAATGGGCAAGTCTATGCACTTCCTTAGTCAACACTTTCTTTTCCTCCTCTACATGAGATTTACTTCTCATATATAATCTACTAAGGGGTCGTTTGGTGTAATGGTGTCACGACCTAGACCGTCGTGATTGGCACCCACACTAACCCTCTGGTGGGAAAACTATTACTACTAACCAACTAACCCCAAAACTAAACATTTAAAGATACGGAAGCAGGTTTAAATGCAGAATTTATATACAGTTCCCATAAACTCCAAAGGTTTAAATAAAACTAACCAAACTAATGCGGAAGAACAACCCCTAGAACCTGAAAGTCATTGTACAAAAACTCTGATTAGCTATCAAGTCTAAGAAAAGGGGGCGCAGCCCCGAAAACTAACAATACACCCTAAACAAATAGTCTTAGTCCGAAAAGAGTGGACTTAAACAAGAGAGATCCATGGCAGCCTGAAAGAACTGGCACACCTTTGAATCCGGTCATGCTCAATAGTCACCTAGCTGAGGTCTGTCAATAGTCACCTAAAGATGTCATGTACTCAACAAGGAAAGAGCAAGTGTTGTATCAGTACACAACCATAGTGTACTAGTAGGATCACGTGGCTATTCCAATAAGTGAAACATACATAAGCAGTTACAACAATGTAAACACGCATATACCGAACATATACAATATCAGTTATCATTTCAGGAGCAATGTACAATTCCACATTCTCAGTAATATGCATATATAACAAGTAAATGGTCCTCTCATGGAACCCATACCCAAACTGTTAGTGTGCCGGATCATGACACCCGATCCAAGTTAGTGTGTCGGAACGTGACACTCGTTCCAATATATATGTCGGTACGTGACATCCAATCCCAGTTAGTGTGTCGGAACATGACACCCGATCCAATATGTATGTCGGTACGTGACATCCGATCCCAGTTAGTGTGTCGAAACGTGACACCCGATCCATTCAACATTGCACAATCACAATCACAATGTACATTTTCATAATCATACAATCAAGTGTTGATTCAGGGCTTACAATCATTCATTCATACTCATTTACTTTAGGTGTGATCAATAGTGCAACATTCGCATACATATATGCATTACAATGAAGCAAATACTAACATACATCACACAAACATGAAATCAAACCATCACCTACCTTGAAACCAAGCTTGAATCACCCTAAGGCACTTGAATCTTCCCTTTCCGGATTCTTTTCGCTTGTTCTAGGTCTACAAACAATTAATATACGCAAGGATCAATAAATTAAGGTCTAATTATCCGGATTATAACAAACCCAATAACCCAAGACCAGCCCCATGATCCCAATACCCAACTTAGGGCTTTTTCCACCATTAACTTCAGGTCAAAACCTTCCCCCAATAATAATTACCCAAGAATCTAAGTTCTACGGATCGAAAAACGAATTAGGGGAGTAAAATCCTTACCTTTAGCACCAAAGGTCGTGGAAAACTGCCAAGAAATCTCTTGGGGTCGTTTCCTAACTCTTAAGAACGAATTTTGCAGAATAATGACGTTTTTCGAGTTTATTTTCGACTTAAGTCGCGACTGTTCCGTTGTGGCGGCCCCACCCTAGCGGGATAATTTCCTCCCTGGCGACTTGCATGGAAACAGAGAGTCAAAATTAGAGATTCAAACCCCCATTTCACAACACTCCTTCAACCCATGACGTTCAAAAACTACTCGTTCACGCTAAGATCAATTTTGAGAGTTTTACTCGCCCGAATTTGATTCTGTAAAGTCGTGTGAGTTCCTTAGAGTCTTAGCTATCTAATCATGTGATAAAATTCATAATTAGGTCTCTCATTCATTACCAGATTTCCCTAGATCTCACTGACTCAGATTTCATCCAAATCTGGACTAGGCTAGGAATTTCTAAGTTACTACTCAAAAATTTTCTGGCCCATATTCTTTCCCCATTGGCTTTTCCCTAACGATGGAATCAGGTCGTTACAATAGATACAAATTTACCCATCACCCGTCCTCGAGTGATCAACTAGGAAAGACTGGCTAAAGTAAGGGTAGAGTAGTATCTGAATAGTCGAATAGCTGGGGATATTTATCTTGCATGTCCTTCTCGGTTTCCCAAGTCGCTTCCTCAATCGGACGATGCTTCCATTAGATTTTGACAGATGCAATATTCTTTGACCTTAACTTGCGAACTTCCCTATCTAGAATGGTTATAGGCTCCTCCTCATAAACTCCAAATATCTGACCTTCCGGTCTGCATACTCTTTATGCTTGTTCTGAGCTGCTAGAACATCTCCCGAATAAATTTCACATTCCCTAATAATTCTCATCAAAAGGTCCTGCCTCAAATGCATCAAACCAACCACTGGGAGACCTACATCCCCTCTCATACAGTGCATCAATGAAGTTATCTCAATACTCGAGTGATAAATATTGTTGTACGTAAACTTAACTAACAACAAAAGTTATTCTCAATAACCACCAAACTTGATCGTACACACGTCTGCCACATGTTATCAAGGACCTTGACACAATCATCAGGACTAATCCTTTCTCACATAAGCATGATAAAATTCTAAATCAATACTCGCTACAATTAGAGGTGGACCCGAAACAACCAACACACACTCATGATCTCCTTCTCACGACATATATTTCCATGATCTTAAGTTATAAAAATTTGATCTTTAGACATCAGATACTCATCGAGAGATATGTCCAAGCATACAAACCATCCAACAACACAACCAAAATGCTAGATTTAGTAATTGTAGCTTACCTCTTAAGAATAGTAGAATTGGACCGAATGATCCCAACATTCAACCCCACACAATCGATACATTACCTCGACAAAATATATCACCACGAATGTAGACATTACAATGAAAAATCTGAATTGTATATTCAACCGTATGACACAATCCCCTTATCTATCAACGTTAGCTTATACCTTGAACATTTTTTATGAATTCATGGATCTTCGCTTATCATTGATCGCATCTCCATCGATCTTATAATATCTTTCGCTAACAATTCAATCATACTCATTACTAAACTCAAAAACAAAACAAAGCACTTATCATCACACTCGAGCTAGTGTCTGTACACTCCTTTCTTAATTTTTTTTCAATAGTTTTTAACCAATCTGACGGACCCGTGACACTATTACCATAGCCACAGCAAAACGAATGAAATCACACTTCTCTGAACCAAATTATCTACCCCTCTGAAGATACCTCTTTAGCCGTTGAAATCAAATAAACTATTATTGCTCTCGCCTCTCTCTAAAGGTTGTACTACATCCCACTATATTTTTCTTCATTATAACTCTAGCTCTTTAAAATTCTATTTGAATGGTGTCCCACCATCTTTTAAAACTTTCCATACAGCCACGTTACTCACCAAATATTAGAAATCCACAACCTTAGATACTCGCAAGTCATAATTACTATACAAAATTCGCTTAAAAACAATCTTATTATATAGTTGCATCCCATCACAATCCATCACGAACCCTTACAGCCATCACGCTTGGTTAGCCTTGGCTATCACTACGAAGTCAACCTTTTCATAGACATGACACCTCAAATCAGGTATACCCATCAAATTCAAAGGACTATCCCAATTTGTATACGCTCTTTCTTATTAAATTACTTCGCCCTTACCCAAGTATACTCATTGAGACTTTCTTTATCCATAAGCTTGTCATTCCGGTATCAATCCACTCCTTTATGGCTTAAAATAAAATCACTAGTCCTCATACCACCATCCTTCTTCTTAACAAACAAGAAAGGAGCACCCCACGGGAAAACACTAGGACGGATGCAACCTTTATCAAGAAGCTCCTGGATTTGAGTTTTAAGCTCTCTCAATTCTTCCAGACCCATGCGATAAGGAGGAATGGAGATGGGCAAGTGACAGTTTCCAAGTCAATGTAGAAATCTATATCTCTATCCGGAGGCATACCAGGCAATTCGGTAGGAAACACTTCCTTGAATTCAGACACTACAGAAATAGACTCAATAGAGGGAGACTCAACATCAACATCCCGAATATGAGTCAATTACGCCAAACACCCTTTCCCCACCAGTTTCCTAGCCCAAACAAAAGATATGACCTTAGCTGGCTTAGGCTTGTACACCCCTTCCCACTCTAACCTTTCCCTACCCGGGATCTCTAGAGTTACCGACTTAGCATTACCATTAAGCACAGCATAATAGGGGGACAACCAAGTCATGCCTATGATTATATCAAGCCAGTCATATCCAGCATAACCAAATCAACCCAAGTCTGAAAATCCATAAACACAAGAGGACAAACAAGATATACATGGGTGACTATGACTGACTCTTCAACTAGGGTAGAAACATGGATAGGGGCATCAAGCACATAACAAACCGCATCAAATTCCAAGACAAACTGAACTGACACGTATGCATAAGTAGAACCCGGATCAAACAAAATAGTAGCCATACGGTCACATACGAGAATAGTACATGTGACCACTACATCAGACACCTCAGCCTCCTTCTTGCCCGGAAAGGCATAAAACTGAGCCCTATCATTTGATGGGCAACCTCCTTGCCTGGCTGCATGCTCCTCTACCTGCATTATCATTTCCCCGGCCTCCAAGGCCTCGTTGATTTCCTCCTCATATGCCCAGGTTCTCTATAATTTTACACACTTAATAACTTAACCAAGTAAACATCGCTGCTATTGGAGCAGTCGTATCGTGACCCTCTTTGATATACAATCAATCCATGAAATCGTAGTATAGCTTCTAACCTCAATTGGCATAACATAATTTCATCATTCGCTAAACAACCCATACATGTTCTGACAACAATACTAAATGCATTTTCCAAAGTAATGGTGTTCATTATCTAGTCGTCCCTTACCAAATCTTCTTGAATGTTGTCACCTATAAACTTGAATCTGGAAATCCGACCTTAATCCCTTCACAAACGACGATAGTAGCTAGCGAGCCCCACAAAACCCCTAATTTCAGTCACAAAACTAGGTCGGAACCAATTCCTGACTGCTTCAATCTTTTGGGGATCTACCATTACCCCTTCCCTTGAAACTACATGCCCCAAAAAGGCAACTGAATCCAACCAGAACTCACACTTGGAAAATTTAGTATACAATTTTTGTCTCCCAAAAACACCCCGAACAATATAAAGATGGTCGACATGCTCTTCCTTACTTTTCGAATAAACCAAAATGTCATCAATAAAGACAATAACAAACGAATCCATAAATGGTTTGAACACACCCTTCATCAAACGCATGAAAGTCGCGGGCGCATTTGTCAACCCAAACGACATTACTAGAAACTCATAGTGCCCATAGCGGGTTCTGAATGCCGTTTTTTGTATATCCTCAGGCCTAATATTTAACTAATGATAGCTAGACCTTAGATCGATCTTAGAGAAAATAGATGCACCCTGCAACTGGTCAAAAAGATCATCTATCTGAGGCTGCGGATACTTGTTCCGAATGGTGACCCTATTCAATTGACGATAGTCTATGCACATTCTCATTTGCTAGTGATGGTGTTACCACTTCTGTTGCTCAAGTTCGGACCATAGAGTAAAGGAGGAAAGATACCTATTTGTATCACCCAGATACCAATTGTATTCAAGTAATAGCACGAAAGGAGTAGAAACAAAGTGATTTCATAAAGTCCTATAGCCTCTCGAAGAAAAGTACAAACGTCTCTGTACCGTTCTGCAAGACTCTACTAGACTCGTTTCGGTACAATGAGATCAACGAACCTAGGGCACTGATACAAACTTTTTCACGACCCAGACCGTCGGGATTGTCACCCACACTAACCCTCCGGTGGGAGAACCATTACTACTAACCAACTAACCCAAAAACTAAACATTTAAAGATACAGAAGCATGTTTAAATGCAGAATTTATATAGAGTTTCCATAAACTCCAAAGGTTTAAATAAAACTAACCAAACTAATACGGAAGAACAACCCCTAGAACCTGAAAGTCATTGTACCAAAACTCTGATTAACTAACAAGTCTAAGAAAAGGGGCGCTGCCCCGAAAACTAACAATACACCCTACACAAATAGTCTTAGTCTGAAAAGAGTGGACTTAAACAAGAGATATCCACGGCAACTTGAAAGAACTGGCTCACCATTGAATCCGGTCACGCTTAATAGTCACCTAGCTGAGGTCTGTCAGTAGCCGCCTGAAGATGCCTTGTACTCAAAAAGGAAAGAGCAAGTGCAGTATCAGTACACAACCATAGTGTACTGGTAGGATCACGCGGCTATTCCAATAAGTGAAACATACATAAGGAGTTAAAACAATGTAAACACGCATATACCGAACATATGCAATATCAGTTATCATTTCAACACCAATGTACAATTCCACATTCTTAGAAATACGCATATATAACAAGTCAATGGTCATCTCATGGAACCCATACCCAAACTGTTAGTGTGCTGGATCGTGACACCCGATCCAAGTTAGTGTGTCGGAACGTGACACCCATTCCAATATGTATGTCGGTACGTGAAATCCGATCCCAGTTAGTATGTCGGAACGTGACACCCGATCCAATATGTATGTCGGTACGTGGCATCCGATCCCAGTTAGTGTGTAAGAACGTGACACCCGATCCATTCAACATGCCATAATCACAATCACAATGTACATTCTCATAATCATACAATCAAGTGTCGATTCATGGCTTACAATCATTCATTCATACTCATTTACATTAGGTGTGATCAATAGTGCAACATTCGCATACATACATGCATTACAATGAAGCAAATACTAACATACATCACACAAACATGAAATCAAACCATCACCTACCTCGAAACCAAGCTAGAATCCCACTAAGGCACTTGAATCTTCCCTTTCCAGATTTTTCCGCTTGTTCTAGGTCTACAAACAATTAATATACGCAAGGATCAATAAATTAAGGTCTAATTATCAAGATTATAACAAACCCAATAACCCAAGACCAACCCCATGATCCCAATACCCAACTTAGGAATTTTTCCACCATTAACTTCAGGTCAAAACCTTCCCTCAATAATAATTACCCAAGAATATAAGTTCTACGGATCGAAAATGGATTAGGGGAGTAAAATACTTACCTTTAGCACCAAAAGTCGTGGAAATCTACAAAGAAATCACCTGGGGTCGTCTCCTAACTCTTAAGAATGAAGTTTACAGAATAATGATATTTTGGGGGTTTATTTTCGACTTATGTCGCGACTGTCCCACTATGGCGACCCCGCCCTGGTGGGATAATTTCTGCTCTGGCGGCTTGCACGGTAACAGAGAGTTTAAATTAGAGTTTCAAACTCCCATTTTATAACACACCTTCAACCCATGACGTTCAAAAACTACCCGTTCATGCTAAGATCAGTTTCGGGAGTTCTACTCGTCCGAATTGGATTTCATAAAGTCGTACGGGTTCCTTAACGTCTTAGCTATCTAATCATATGATAAAATTCATAATTAGATCTCTCATTCATTACCAGATTTCCCTAGACCTCACTGACTCAGATTTCGTCCAAATCTGGACTAGGCTAGGAATTTCTATGTTACTACTCAAAAGTTTTCTGACCCCAATTCTTTCCCGATTGGCTTTTCCCTTACGATGTAATCAGTTCGTTACAAATGGATCAGAAGAGTTAATCCCAAGATAACTTTTGAGTGACCTTTAATTTGTTGTTTGATTGCAAAGGCTGGTATAACTTATCCCAAGATTAACAATTAGTCCTGGGATAAGTTATCCCTCACTAGGGATGGAATAGTAATCCCAGGATAACTTATCCTGAGATAAAGTATGTAAATTAACAAAAATACCCTCCTTAAACTCTCTTTTATACACCATTTTTATATTCATGTATATTAACATAATTTTTAACAACATTTATACTAATATTCACAACCTTAATTATTCATTGTTTTTATGATAATATATTTTCGTATTAAAAAAATCATATTTTATAAATACAATTTTTATTTATGATTATATTATAAGTTGAATTTATTTGTCTAATTTTTATGTTTATTTATATTTTGATTTCTCTTAAAATATTCACTCCATTACTAAATTACATATTTTTAATTAAATAGTTTATTACTTACTTAAAAAATATATTTTTTAGATAAATTAAAATGTAGATAACTTTAATAATAAAATTTCTCTTACTTTAGCAAACTTAAAATGGAAGTTTTATTTTTAAGTTAAATAAGATGGAAGTTTTATTTTTAAACTAAATAAGATAAAAGTTTTAATTTTAATCAAGATAAGATGATAATTCTATTTTTAAGTTAATAAGATGAAAGTTTAATTTTAAAAATACTGGGCACAATTATGAAAATGTACACACAAAATATTTAAGCTAAATAAGATGAAAGTTTTATTTTTAAGTTAATAAGATGAAAGTTTTATTTTAAAAACACACGGCACAATCATGAAAATGCACACACAAAAATATTTAAGCTAAAGAAGATAAAAAATTTCTTTTTAAGAAATGAATAGCTAAAGCTTGCAAAGAAAATATTAAAAAAAAAAACTAAATGAGGTGGAGGGTATTTTTGTAAACAAACAAGTTATTCTTAAAAATTATCAAATAAATATAAGTTTGAATATGACAAACCAAACAAGCAATAAAAACTAATCCCAGTATAATGTATCCCAACATAACTTGTATTCAAACCAAACGACCCCTAAGAGCATTAGCAACAACATTAGCATTACCTGGATGGTAGAGAATACGCATATCATAATCCTTAAGAAGCTCTAGCTATCTTCTCTATCTAAGTTGCAACTCACTCTGACTGAAAACATACGAAAAACGCACTCCATAAAGATAATGACGTCACATCTTCAATGAAAATACTATAGTTGCCAATTTGAGATCGTGAGTTGGATAATTCTCCTTGTGAGTCTGAAGTTGTCTGGAAGTATAAGCTATATCTTTACCGTTTTGCATCAAAACACAATCAAGTCCCACTCTAGACGCATCGCATTACATAACAAAACCCTATGTAACCTTTGGCAAGGTCAACACTGGATCATTAGTCAAACAAGTTTCTAATGTTTGAAGTTTTTCTCACAAGCCTCTGACCATTGAAATTTAGCCTTCTTCTATGTCAACTTAGTCAAAGAAGCAGGAATGGATGAAAACTGTTCTACAAACCTTCTATAATAACTAGACAATACCAAGACACTCGTAATATTAGTGGGAGTCGTGGGTTTGGGCTAATTCTTTAACGCTTTTACTTTCCAAGAATCAACTTGGATACCTTCACTGGATACAAAGTGGCCTAGGAACGCCATGGACTTTAGCCAAAATTCACACTTTGAAAACATAACAAATAACACATAGTTTTAAGAGTCTGAAGAACTATTCTAAGGTGACTGGCAGATTAACACTTTGTTCATGAGATTCATAAATCTTGCATGAGCATTAGTCAAATCGAAGGACATAACAAGGAACTCAAAATGACCAATGGGTCCTAAAAACCGTCTTAGCAATGTCACTTTCTATAAATTTAAACTGATGATAGCCGGATATGAGGTTTATCTTAGAGAAACAAGTGACACCCCGAAGATAGTTGAATAAGTCATCGATTCTAGAAAAGAGATACTTATTTGTATAGTGATTTTGTTCAACTAGAGATAATCGATACACATCCTAAGGGTCCATCTTTCCTTTGGGTGAAAAGAACTAGAGCACCCCAAGGTGAGATACTTGGTCCAATGAACCCTCATTAAGGAGATCTCTTAAATTCTCTTTTAACTCTCTTAACTTTGTTGGAGTCATTCTATATAGAGGAACAGAGATGGGTTGACTATCATGAGGAACGTCTATTCCAAAGTCTATTTCCCTATCGAGAGGGACTCCGAGAAGATTATTAGTAAAGGCTTCTAAGAATTCATTAACAATTGAATACACCCTTTGGAGACTAATTTTTGGGCCTTAAGGTATAAAATGCAACGACCTTTAGGCACTACTGGACTACCTTTCCACATTAAGACTGGCTTATCTGGAAACTGAAATTTTACTACTCGATCCTTATAGTCAATTAAGGCATAACAAGAATACAACCAATCTATGCATAGAATAATATTAAAATCCACCATATCTAACTCCACTAAGTTTGTTTTGGTGGGATTATGATGGATTGAAATGGTGCAATTCTAACGACAAGTAATAAAAAGAAGGAAGGAGTAAAGTAATAAGGGTCTAGGTAACGCTTCAACAAGGTAGAGTCACTATATCCCAAATTGTATCCTACGCCTTGCCAATAACCTCATTACAACCCAGTGAAAGACCATTGTGATCCCACGAAAACTAGATCATTGATCATTTAAAAAACATAGGCAGCTTATGGTTAACATATGTATGTTATTCTCTTTGAGAGATTGAGTGTTCGTTGTGATCTCGAAGCTTATGGTTTGTGAGAGAAGGGTATCATTATTTGTGTAGAGAACTCAAGTGTGTATTTATATATATATCACGGTTTGATAAATTTTAAAGATTTTTTTTTGGTAGAAAATATAATAGTAACTATGTATTTTATTTATTGTGGAGGTCATTTTAATAATTGAGAAATGAAATAGTGTTTAGATAATTGTAGCATCTGTTCTTACGTGGCTACCTATTTTATTGAGTTATTTATATCTTGGTGGTTATTAATAATACATTATTATTCTTACATTTATCTTTTTTTATTCCCCTCCTATTGTTATTCTCTCATTGTTTAATGTTCTAAAGTCTACCAAACGGTCAAACTTTTTACCTTGTACAAAATCTATTGTTGTGTTTATAGAAAAATCAAACTTGTTTTTTGGTGTATTCTTTAAATTGCGGGCACTGCAACAAATCAATACTATTTTAAGACCATTATATCAACTTATCAAATTCATCGCTACTATTTCAATATCATTATATAAAATTTATTAAATTTCTGGGTTAGGTTTTATTACTCTAACTCTATATTATATTTTTTCATTGAAAATTTTCATTGTTTCCATTCTTGCTTCTTAAGGTTTTTGTACATCCTACATTTTCGAGACTTCACTTGTAGGATTATATTGAGTATGTTATAGTTATTAAATTTATGTATGACAATTTTATTTTATTTAAAATAAGGCCTCCCTACGAAGTTTGACTTTAGGCCCCCAAACATGTTGAAGCATCCCTAAACATTTGTCTAGCATAATTCTGCATCTTGATGAGCTATTGTGAGAATTTGTTTTAATTTTTAATGATTAGGTAAAAGCTTGGTCAAACACAAAGAAGAATTTATAAAAGAAGACACAAATTGATTCAATCTAAGTGAGGAAGAAGCAAAATGAGGTTGAGAAAGGAAATGGACTTTTTTTCTATCTGAAAAAGCCCTACGGGCATTTACAAACAAAAATAAGGTCCCAGTTCCCGTCCAAACACGTGAAGAAGAAGGCCTAGATGTCTTACTACATTTGTAGTATAAATTTTAGGAACCCTATAGTTTTAAGATGAAATTACATCCTATCCCTTTTTATTTTGTAATTACATTAATCCTTGAAAAAGTTACACAATCCGGATACATAATTTGAAGTTCGGATACAATAATAGTTATACGTTATATATTTTTCTGTTGCGCTTTAAATGGAAATTCAAAAATAAAATCCCTTAATTAACGCTAATCAGTTTCATTCTTACTGCCAATAATAGAAACGTGATTCCTAAAATAACAAACCAATTAAGAATTCAAAAATTCAAATCATGTTTGTCTTGGTCCCTGTTTCAACAAATAAACTTTCGAGTGAGATTCAAAAAATTTGTTGTAAATTTGATCAGATACATATTGAATATCTCAATTTTATTGAGGCATTCAGGAGTATGGGAGAGTGAGGTTAGATATGAAAGATACAGGAGTGATGGGATAGTGGTTGGTGAAAATATTTCCTTCATGAATATAGTTTCAGCCATTGTGGCTGAGTTGAACATTGATGAGTCTAGAAAAAAATTTGATATCCGATATATCATAGAAGGAAACTCCTCTCCACTAATTATAAGGAATGATATGGGGGTAAAACTGTATGTAGAGGTGAAGAAATGTGAGGTCGGATTCGGTATGTATCCCTTCTGTGTTGATACAACTCATAAGGATGTTGGCGAGATAGAAAGTTTTGATTTGTCGACTGGTGCAATTGTCTGTGTTGAAGGTGCTGAAAAGGACACACACACTCTCAACTTGGTGGAATCAAAAAATGGTGATTCGTGTTATATACCAGAAATGGAGGTAACGAATTACATATCTGATACACATAGTACGGACGTGAAGGTGAATCAATTATATACGGATAAAGCCACTCTAGTAGCTGTAATGACAAAATACAAAATAAAACATGGCTTCAATTTTCGAGTTAAAAGATCTGATAACTAAAGGTATGCAACTCATTTTTCAGTCATGAATTTATATTTTGGTGAATAAATCATGATACATTACTGGATATAAGGGTGATACATTAAACGTTTGACGTATATATTTTGAGGTATCAGATCAGTAAGTTACATTATTGTTAGTATAAAGTATCAGATATATGTGACACTCCTCTTTTTGGATGTTTGAATTTATATATGTGTATAATAATCATGATACATTATTGCATTCAACTTGATACAATTATGATTTGATGTATATTTACTATTTAATGTGTTTTTGTATCTATGACTCAGTGTAATATTAGTATAACATATCGGATATATTTAAACTTCTATTTTTATATGTTAATGTATCAATATATAATTTTTTCATTAGTGTATCATTGTACTTTGGTGAATCAATCATGATACATTACCGGCTATAAGGTTGATACATTAAACGTTTGACGTATATATTTTGAGGTATCAGATCTGTGAGTTACTGTACCGTTAGTATAAAGTAACAGATACATGTGACCCTCCTCTTTTGGATGTTTGAATTTTTATATGCGTATAATAATCATGATACATTATTGCATTCAACTTGATACAATTATGATTTGATGAATATTCCATGTTTAATGTGTTTTTGTAGCTTTGTGTCAGTGTAATGTTACTATAAAGTATCATATATATTTTCCCTTCTTTTTTATAATATGTTAATGCATCATTATATGAATTTTTTCACTAATGTATCATTGTGTAAATAATATATTATTTTAATGTATCCATTATACATTTTACTAATGTATCTGAAAAATTACAGCTATGTATTATTGTGTTTATCAGATGTTTATTCTTGGAGATTGAGTGCATCTGTTGGGAAGAAATCAGATTTATTCAAAGTGAGGTACTTCAATAGTAAGCATACATGTCCATTAAGGGATTGGATATTAACAAAGGTTCAAGCTACAGTTGAGTTTATTAATGGTGTGACAATGCCTAAACTGGTAAATCATAAAAGAATTCATACTCTAAATGATGTAATTGATGATATTAGAGCACTGTATGGGATTGATATTTTATACCAACAAGCATGGCCTGCTAAGGAGTGTGCACTAGAGATGATTAGGGGTAAACCTGCCGATGGATATAGACAGTTGCCTTGATACATATATATGTTGGAAACTGTGTATCCAAAATCTTATATAAGGATGCATAAGTCAAATAAAAATGAGTTCATATATTTGTTCATAGAATTAAGGCCATGAATGAGGGGGTTTGACTTCTGTAGACCAGTAGTTGTTGTTGACGGTGCACATCTTGGTGGAGCTTACAAAGGAACTTTTGTATCAGCAAGTACGCTTGATGGTGCATGCATGATTACTGTATTAGAATTTATAATTTTTTATCTCATAACAATGATTTATTTTACTTGATACTTTATATATGGATAGTTGTGTATCTAGAAATTAACAAACCTGTGCGATATTTATGGGTAGGATGCATATTGTCGTTAGCTTATAGAGCGGTGGACACAAAAAATGATTGTTCATCGACATGGTTCTTCCAATAGTTTAAAGTGAATTTGGAGAGAGAGATAAAATGTGTGTTGTATTAGATAGAAATGAAAGCATAATGAAGAGTGTAAGTACTGTTTTTCTAAATGTTCCTCATTTTGCATGCATATGGCACCTTTGGAAAAATGTTTGTTCAAACTTTAAGAGAAGAAGAAACATATTAAGTGATGTGTTCTATTCAATGGCCAAGTCTTATAGAAAAGAGGATTTTGACAAATTGTTGGCTAAAGTGGTTAAAATTGACAACCGGGTTAAGATATACCTTGAGGATGCTGGTTATGAAAAGTGGTCAAGCGTTCATGCAACAGTAAACAGGGGAAGGGTGATGACTTCTAACATAGCGGAATGTATCAATGGTTTCCTTGTTGAGGCGCGACAACTACCTATATTAGATTTTTTTGGAAGAAATTAGAACTCTATTCGGTTCTTAGAACCGTAAAAATAGAGAAATAGCATCCTATACAAAGGAAACATTAGGGAGGATATTTGAAGAGTTATTGATTCTAAACACTTCTAAATGTTCAAAAATGAAAGTATGTATCAAAATATAAACTATCATGTATCTGGAATTGGTTGCCATTTGGTTGTTGTGAGTATAAAATTGATTTAATTGATATGTTGTTTGTGTCTTAATGTTATCAGGTTGTACAATCTACTGAATTTATTTATTCAGTGTATGAAGGTGGGCGAAGATACATTGTTTGCCTTGAGAGAAAAATTTATAACTGTGAGAGATTTCAGCTAGACGAGATACCTTGTGCACACGCATTTGCTGTTTTGAAGAAGAAAAATATTATAGATATACATCCATATTGCTCAGATTACTATAAGCCAGCTGCATTAGCAAACACATATGAAGTTTGGATGGTTCGAATGTCGGATAAGGAGGATTGGTCAGCATCGGAGTTTGTTTTGGAAGAAATCGTTTTGCCACCTAGGTACAAAAGGATGGCTGGACGATCAAGGAAAAGAAGGAAGAAAAATCCAAATGAAAAGATAAGCACAAACACAAATTGTTGTGGATAAGTAGGCCACAACCGAAGAACTTGTTCTTTCCGAAAGAAGGTTGACGAACTTCTTTGTTGGGGCTACTGTTATGTTTCAGATACATTATTTTAAGATTACATGTTGTCAGTTTTTTTTGCTTTTTTCACTTTTACCTTGATAAAATATTACAATCTACTATTAGCTGGTGAAATTTCGTTATAATAATTTAAAATATTAAGATTTTCAACCTTGTGTTTATTTTTGTAACACATTATATTTCAAATACCTTTTTAAATAATGTATCATTAGCTATTTGATAATAATGTACATTATATTGTGTTTGTGGGGATTGTATCAATCAAAATAGTTTCAGATACATTTTTATATAATGTATCGTGGTCTAATTGAATAATGACGTCTTATACAATAAGGTTGTTAAAAATATAAGTATGTAAAATGAAATAAGAAGTATCAATAAATGTATCACAATAAGTAATAATTAATTTATCAATGTGACTGGATAAATGAATAAGCCAGCAACTAATTACAAGAAATTGTCCAAATGTATCAGCATGAATGAAGAAGCAACTAATTAGAATTGAGTTATAAACTACATTGCATTGGTTATGAGTCAAATTATCAGCTCTAACCAGAACTAATGAGAATAAATAATGTTGTGTGTTTATGAATTAATGAATCTGATACATAAAGCTTATCCAATTTTTGTATCAAATTATATACGACAAATGTGTACGACAATCCATATTGTCAATAATAGCTGAAAATATTGAAAGTTGATGTCAAAATAAACAAGTGTTTGGAGAAACACTCTAATTCTTGGGTAAAAATATCTGAAAACAATAAAAACAAAAAACTTTAAAACTAGAGTTAATGTATCTCAAACATAATAACACTGTAAAAAAGTTTCTAACAACTGATAGATAAACTCTATTCAACATTGACCAAATTTTCTTGAGCTGGTGCTGTGAATTGACTTTTAGGCCTTGTTGCATCATGATTTTCACTAACGTAACGTATCCTGCCTTAGCCTTTTCAGTACCGTATTTCCATAATAGGGCTCAATATCGTGTACGGAGGTATTGTGAACGAAAACCATTTTTTGAAATAGGGATCTCATCGCTAAGGAACTCAGCAAAGACAGCTACAAAAATTCTTCAGTCCCTTCAAAAATGAGGAATATATGTTATAACAATAAAGAAGATAGATTGTAATTCAAAGCAAAATTGTGCTAATACTTACAAGTTATCGCTTTCTTGTTGCATAATGTCTTGTACGAATTCAACTTCAAATTCATGTTGTGGTCCCAAAAGCATGTCAGTTTGCTTGTCCTTGTAAGCATCCAATGATGAAAAGTCGGTTCACCCTGGTTGATCAAAAAAACCACTGTCATGAAGGTAAGATGGCAGCATTGTCACCAACTTTTTTATCTTACCAGACGGTACTTTTATTCTTGTACTCAATGATGAATCGTACACGCGTATGAGCCTCTCTTTTAAAGCAACAACAACCAACACCCAATGGAACTTCCCATCTGAGTTCACTGAAATGTATACACTATCAACTAGATGCCACGATAATCCAGCCGGGATGCAAAATCCTTTGATTATATTTTTAATTGACCTATCGAATGCAGATACAACAGCCCTGCGGCCCATGTGCTCTTGCGTACTTAAATTATCATCAGGAGGGCTGCAGTAGTACCTTGTGTGTGCATCATTGATAAATGTCTTGAATAAGCAATTGATTGTGGTGAATCTGTATTGATTGGGGCTGCGAAGTTTTGACTTCTTCCTTAAGTAGTAAAAAAAATTGCATCAATGTGTTGCATCATAAATGAAAAATAACACAAAATGTTAGTCAATGTGATAGAGCACAACAATCACAAGTTAATATAATGTATATGGTATGATTTGAGTTTGTATACATTATAAAGACTATATTGATACAAAATATCAATGTATCATAAATATATTAATAATGTATCTTTTGTATCGTACCTCATCTGTCCAGCATTTTTTTGGCTAAGATATGGCATAAAATCATTTTTTATCCCTGGGAAAAGCAACTACAAAATCCATGTGTTCAAATCCAAATGAAGTTGATTTGGCTCTGTATTTATCATCTTTTGGTTTCCTATATATATATATTACAAGTCAATACAAGTGAAAATGGTCTGATATTTTACTATATAAAAATATTAAAGTGTTACTTACTTGTTATCATGAGTTTTAAGGAGGCCCTTAGAAATCCACCTGGAATATTCTTCGAATAAATTTGACGGAGGTTAGTAAGAAATACCATATCCATCAAATTAGGAGATCGGATGAACATCTTATTCAAACTTCTGTTTTCCTTTGTCACTGAACCCGAATTCAGTCAAATAAGGTGACTAAAAAATATTTGATGGCACCCTATTTCGTTGAACAGGGGCCTCTGATTATTCATACACGACCATTTCATTGCCCGATATTTCTATAGGTAACTTACTGTCCGGTACCGATTGATGTGTTTCAGTTAACGGATATGACTTGACAGCACTCAATGGTTGAACATTCAAAGGAGTTTGAAGGTCAGAAATAAGTGCGTCTATAGCTTCTTGGGTTCCAGAAGAAATGGTTGTCGATGTGGTGGAATGTAACACCCCGAATTCGAAAGAGAGCAACATAACAATTTTTTAGAGATTACAGGTGCCAGCCACGGAGGCCAACCATGGCCCGTGGGTAGAACCACAGACCATGGGTCTAGTCTGTGGACTAGGCACGCAAGTTTGTCCAAAGGTCCAGGAACCACGGCCTGACCAACGGACCGTCGGTCAGACCACGGTCCGTGGTCCAAGACCCCAAAAGTTGGGTTTCTGACCACAAATGACGGAGGTGCAAGACCGTCTGTTGTCCTGAAAATGGTCCGTTAGTGGGGTCTCATGAGTCGTGGGCTGGCAAGTTCAGTTAAGGGCACATGGGTCTTTTCCAGTTTTAATTAAATCAAAGTGAGGCCGTTTTGCCTATGTTCAGGACCCCTATATAAGTCATTTTAATCCCTAAATTCACTCATTAAGATCATTCTCTCAAACTCACCAAAAGAATTGGATTCCTCTCCAAAATAATTATTTCTCTAGAAAGTTGAAGAAGAAGGAACAATTGAAGTTAGGGTCAAGGTCAAGTCTCTAATCCTCAAGCATTTGTGGGCTTTGTGATTCAGGTATGATGGATTTTCATCCATGGATTCCTTTCATCTATGAAGTTCCTATATGTTCCCCAATTAAGAAGATGAAATCCCTAATTCGAGTTAGGGTTTCTTCAAATGTTATGGGTATTGATGAATGTTGATCCAATTGAGTGGATTATAGTTGTTTATGATTGAATTGATAGAATTGCATGTTTTAGGATGAAATTACATGTACTCATGCCTAACCCATGTCTAGAATGATGAAACTGTTGTAATATGAGTTTTATGCCATGAAAGGAGAATATGTGGGTTTAGATGTATTCAATCTAGGATTGATGAGATACATTAGAATTGAAGCAATATGATGAATCATGATTAGGATTGCTTTGAGATTGAAGATTATGATATGATTATGATATTGAATTGCTTGATATTGAGCATATAGAATGACTATGAGATATAGGGCTTTGAGAGTAAAGCTTATGTTGTCAATTGTTGGCTATTGTTGTAATTGATTGTGGAAGGGATAGTTCCCACATGAATTGCTTATGTTATCAATGAGAAAGGTTTTGTCACATTGAATGATTTTGGGTTGAAAGGATTGCTCACCTAAAATGAATCTAATGCTAATGACTAAGAAATTGATTAGGCTAGAGGCGATTACCCATGACCTCCAAATTAGATCGATATGAGGTGACTACCCGTATTCCATGAAGAATGATAAAGAGGTGATTACCCTTATTCCTTTAAGTTGAACAAGAGGCGACTCCCCATGTTCTTATGATATGATTGGACAAGAGGCGAATACCCATGTCACATGATGTTGGACAAGAGGCGAGTACCCATGATCCATATGTTAAGTTAGACTAGAGGCGAGTACTCATGATTGATATGTTATGTTTGACTAGAGGTGAGTACCCATGATCCATACAATGACTAGAGGTGACTACCCATGTTCCTTTGTAGTAAGGGAAAGAGGCGATTCCACATGTCTATAAAAGATAAGCTAGATTATGATGTGATGTATGATGAGCTTGGATTGTTACTTGAGTTTCCTTCCATGATATGCTTGACTAGAGGTGGCTGACCCAAGTCTTGACTAAGGATAAGTTGAGGTTACTTCAAGAAGTATTCCTCCTATGTTATGATGATTTATGTGCATTGATTATGCTAATGATTTATGTTGTTATCTCTTATGCTTCTGTTAATGGCTATGTTGGCTACCATATTTGGTACATGTTTGTACTAGCGCATACTCTTGCCTACATTTCTTATCCAAATGTAGGGTCCGGCGGTATCGACTCTCATCCCCGTGGCTAGGATCTTAGTAGAGCAAGACTTGAAGATTGGTGAGTCCTCATAGCATCCGAGAATATGGCCACCATTTCTTTTATGTTCTTTCATTTTATGTTTTGAACACTATTGTATGGGTTGTGTCCCAAGATATTTATGTTTTATATGGTTTGAGACAAGTGTATTAGACTTCCACTTTTTGATATCAAACTTTGATGTTGGTTGACAAATGTTTTAAATTTCTGCTCATTTCTATTATCTTATGTTATGAAAGCTAAGTGGCTTATATGAGTCCTCTCGGGGTCTTGTATGCCATGTTACGTCTAGGGGGTACCCCTGGGTCATGACAAACTTTGTATCAGAGCATAAGGTTTAGAATGGTTATAGGATGTCTCAAACCACGTCTAGTAGAGTCTTGTTCATAAGTGTGAAGCACGCCACATTTATGAATGAGAAGTTATTAGATGCTTAGGAAACTTCACTTTTTCATTTCTATAAATCGTGCGATAGAGTTTAACTCGATAAGGTCTTTCTCCTAATCCTTACCCGATGGTCTACAGGATACGACTACTAGAAGGGCTTTTGCAAGAAGGACCGACAGAGAAGAGATTAACCAAGGAGCTCCTCCTCAAGCTCCTCAAGCTCTGGTTGACCCTTTAGCCGACCAAGTGACCAATGAGGAGTTTAGAACGTCTTTTCAAGTGTTGGCTCAAGCCATGATAGCCCAAGCCAATAGGGAGGTTGTAAACCGCGTGAACCCAAATGTGGGTACGATGGCATCAAGAGTGAGGGACTTCACAAGGATAAATCCTCCAGAATTTTATAGCTCTAAAGTTTAGGAAGATCCTCAAGAGTTTATTGTTGAGGCTATAAGGTGTTGGCTATCATGGGAGTGACTTCGGTGGAGAAGGCGGAATTGGTCACTTATCAACTTGAGGGGGTTGCTCAAATTTGGTTCAACCAATGGAAGGAGGCAGTACCGATAGATGCGGGTCCCTTGGAATGGGAGAGGTTTAAGTCCGCTTTCCTTGATAAGTTTTTTCCCCTTGAGATGAGGTAGGCTAAAGTGCTTGAGTTCATCAATCTTTGACAAGAAAATATGAGTGTGAAGGAATATTCCTTGAGATTCACTCAATTGTCTAAGTATGTTACTTTTATAGTTGCCGACTCTAGGGCAAGGATGAGCAAGTTCATTTCGGGTGTGTCCGAATTGGTAGTCAAAGAGTGTCGTACGACTATGTTTGTCCATGATATGGATATTTCTCGTCTAATGGTCCATGCCTAACAAATTGAAGAGAAAAAGCTCAAAGAAAGATCTAGAGAATCAAAGAGGGAAAGAACGAATGATGGTAACTATTCGTACTCTAGGTCTGGTGGATGCGGTCGTTCAAGGTTTCGACAAAGGTATCCGGGCAAGGTTCTTCTAAGGCTCCCCCAAGGTCCAACAATGAAAGGGTGTCTAACCCTAAACCTCAAGGAGGTGGTGATGGGTCTTCTTTGCCTAATTGTACTAAGTGTGGAAGAAAGCATGAGGGAAAATGTCTAGTGGGTTCCAATGCCTGTTTTGGTTGTGGTAAGACGAATCACAAGATAAGGGATTGTCCTTCGGTTTCTAAGAATGAAGGAGATAATCATTGTAGGGCTCAACCCTATCCTTCATCTGGTCCAAGTGGTTCGGGTGCTAATGCTTCTAAGCAAAACATGTTTTATGCTCTTCATACTCGAGGTGAACAAGAGGATTCTCCCGATGTGGTTACCGATATGTTGAAAGTCTTCCAACTAGATGTATATGCTTTACTTGATCCTGGTGCTACTTTGTCTTTTGTGACGCCATATGTGGCTATGAGATTTGATGTGCTTCCCGAAGTGTTGTTATAACCTTTTTCTGTCTCTACTCCTATTGGTGATTCTGTGTTGGCTGAGAGGGTATATAGAAAGTGTCCTGTATCCTTATACCATAGAGTTACTCTTGTTGACTTGGTAGAGCTTGATATGCTAAATTTTGATGTCATCCTTGGGATGGATTGGTTGCACTCTTGTTATGCTTCTATTGATTGTAGAACTCGGGTAGTCAAGTATTAGTTCCCGAATGAGCCCGTCCTAGAATGGAAGGAGGGAAATTCTATGCCAAAAGGTCGGTTCATTTCTTATCTCAAATCTAGAAAGATGATTTCTAAGGGTTGCTTGTACCATTTAGTTAGGGTGAGGGATATGGATTCTGAAACCCCTAGTCTTGAGTCGGTCCCCATTGTTAATGAGTATCTGGAAGTGTTCCCAGATGATATACCCGGTATTCCTTCCAAAAGGAAAATAGATTTTGGTATTGACCTTCTCCTAGATACGTAACCTATTTCTATTCTTCCTTATAGGATGGCTCCGGGAGAACTTAAGGAGTTGAAAGATCAATTGAAGGATTTGTTGGATAAGGGTTTCATCCGACCGAGTATCTCTCCATGGGGTGCTCCAGCTTTGTTTGTTAAGAAGAAGGATGGTTCACACCGAATGTGTATTGACTATCGTTAGTTGAATAAGGTGACCATTAAGAATAAGTATCCTCTTCCGAGGATAGATGATCTGTTTGACCAACTCCAAGGTGCAAGTTACTTCTCTAAGATCGACCTTCGATCGGGTTATCACCAATTGAGGGTGAAGAATGAGCATATTCCGAAAATGGCTTTTAGAACCCGATATGGTCATTATGAGTTTTTTCTGATGTCGTTTGGCTTGACTAATGCTCCGACGATATTTATGGATTTTATGAATTGGGTGCTTAGACAATGCCTTGACATGTTTGTGATTGTGTTCATTGATGATATTTTGATCTACTCAAGGAGTGAGAATGAGCATATTGATCATTTGAGAATTGTGTTGCAAATCCTTAAGGAACAACAACTCTTTGCAAATTTTAGAAAATGTGAGTTTTGGCTAAGATTTGTAGCTTTCCTTGGTCATATTGTGTCAAGTAAGGGTATTGAGGTGGATCCTAAGAAGACGGATGCGGTCAAGAGTTGGCCTAGACCTCTATCACCTTCGGACATTAGATATTTCTTGGGTTTGGCCAGTTATTACCGACGATTTGTTGAGGGGTTCTCTTCTATTGCCTCTCCATTGACGGCTTTGACTCAAAAGAAGGTGAAGTTTGTATGGTTTGAATTATGTGAGAAAATCTTCCAAGAGTTGAAAGATATACATACTTCTGCTCTGGTTTTGACTTTACCGGAAGGGACGAATGGTTTTGTGGTATATTGTGATGCCTCAAGAATTGGGTTGGGATGCGTGCTTATGCAAAATGGAAAGGTTATTGCCTATGCTTCAAGGTAACTTAAGGTTCATGAGAAGAATTATCCGACCCCCGATCTTGAATTAGCGGCAGTGGTTTTTGCCTTTAAGATATGGATGCACTATTTGTATGGAGTTCATGTAGATGTGTTCACCGACCACAAGAGTTTGCAATATGTGTTTAATCAGAAAGATCTGAATCTTTGCCAAAGAAAGGTGGCTTGAGTTACTGAAAGATTACTATATGAGTGTTCTTTATCACCCCGTAAAGTTGAATGTAGTAGCGGATGCTCTTAGTAGGTTGTCTATGGGTAGTGTTGCTCACATTGATGATGATAAGAAGGAATTGGTACGAGATGTTCATAGATTGGCCCGTTTGGGTGTTCAGTTAGTGGATTCCACCAAGGGTGGTGTTATGGTTCATAATTGTTCCAAATCGTCTTTTGTGAGTGATGTGAAAGCTAAGCAATGTCTTGATCTGACTTTGGTAGAATTGAAGAAGGCGGTTCTCAAGAAGTCCGTTGAGGCTTTCTCCCTAGGGAGAGATGGGATACTTAGATACCAAGGTCAATTATGTGTTCCAAATGTAGATGACTTAAGGGAACAAATCTTGATGGAAGCCCATAGTTCTCGGTATTCTATTCACCCGGGAGCCACCAAGATGTATCGTGATTTGCGGGAGATCTATTAGTTGAATGGAATGAAGAAGGATATTGCGGGATTTGTGGCTAAGTGTCGAAATTGCCAACAAGTGAAAGTTGAGCATCAGAAACCGGGAGGTTTATCCCAAGACATTATCATTCCTACTTGGAAGTGGTAAGACTTGAATATGGACTTTATAGTAGGGTTGCCACGTACTCGGCGACAATATGATTCGATTTGGGTCATAGTAGACCGAATGATGAAATCGGCCCATTTACTTCCCGTCAAAGTTTCTTAAATGGCGAAATACTATGCTAAGTTATATTTGAGGGAAATGGTAAGGTTGCATGGTGTCCCCTTGTCCATTATCTCCGATAGAGGTACTCAGTTTACTTCTCAATTTTGGAAGTCATTCCAAAAGGGTTTCGGCACCAAAGTAAAGTTTAGCACATCTTTTCACCCACAAATCGATGGGCAAGCTGAGCGAACGATCCAAACTTTAGAGGATATGTTGAGAGCATGTGTCATCGATTTCAAGGGAAATTGGGATGATCACTTACCATTGATAGAATTCGCTTATAATAATAGCTACCATTCTAGTAGTGGTATGGCCCCCTTTGAAGCTCTTTTTGGTACGAGGTGTAGATCTCTCGTATGGTGGTTTGAGGTGGGTGAAGTTGCCTTGATAGGACCCGAACTAGTTAATGAAGCCATGGAGAAAGTCCGACTTATTAGAGAGAAGTTGAGAACAGCCCAAAGCCGACAAAAGTCCTATGCCGATGTTAGAAAAATAGACCTTGAGTTTTAGGTTAGTGATTGGGTCTACTTGAAAATCTCACCCATGAAGGGTGTAATGAGATTTGAAAAGAAGGGGAAACTTAGTCCCCGATACATAGGCCCGTATCAAATTTTGAGACGTGTTGGTAAGGTTGCTTATGAACTTGATTTGGCAACGGTGCATCCGGTGTTCCATGTCTCTATGCTTAAGAAGTGTGTCGGAGATCCGACATCCATAGTTCCCCTAGAAGGCTTGGGGTTGAAGAGAGTCTCTCTTATGAAGAGGTACCGGTAGAGATCCTAGACCGCCAAGTTAAGAAGTTGAGAAACAAGAAAGTTTCTTTCGTGAAAGTATTATGGAGGAATCACTTAGTTGAGGGGGCTACTTGGGAGGCCGAGGCCGATATGAAGTCCCGATATCTCATCTTTTTCATTCTACTCTAACTTGAGGAAATGAGTTTCCTCATGGTTTACTCCTTGTTTGAAGTCATGTGTGTTTTAGATGTTCCCGTGATTTCCTTATGTTATGCATGTTCATGAAAACTTGTGTTTTGAAAGAAAATGAGTTTATATGATTGATTTTCCTCATGTCGTAGTGCATTGAGTATGAGTTGCCTATAGACTTCATGAGATGAATTGATGGACATGCTTTAGATATGCTTTTTGAGATTGAATTGCATATGAGCTCCATGAGATTGTGCTGAGCATGTTTTTAGATTGGAAAAGATAGTTCCTCCTTGTAAATGAGTAACGTTGAAAATTCATGCATATTGGGTTGTTAGATGTAGTTCTTACTTCCTTATGATGCATTTGAGTATGTTGAGTTTGGAGTTGATGTTTCCTCCTTATTTATGTGCATTACATGCATAATTGGCTGATAGAATTAGTTTCACACCTCGTATGATGTTTTGAGAATGTCCTAGCTTGGAGTCGATAGTTCCTCCTTGATTGTATGCATTGCATTGTAGGTTGGGTTGTTAGTTCCTCTCCTACTCTTTTAGAACCAGTTTGAATCTCATTCGAGGATGAATGGTCCCAAGGGGGAGATAATGTAACACCCCAGATTTGAAAGAGGGAAACATAACAGATTTTCATAGATTACAGGTGCCAGCCATGGAGGCCAACCACGGCCCGTGGGTAGAACCACGGACCATGGGTCTAGTATGTGGACTGCGCACCCAAGTCTGTCCAGAGGTCCAGGAACCACGGCCTTACCAACGGACCGTCGGTCAGACCACGGTCCGTGGTCCAGGGTCCGTGGTCCAAGACCCCAAAAGTTGGGTATCTGACCACCAATGACAGACGTGCAGGATAGTCTGTCGTCTTGACCACGGTCCGTTAGTGGGGTCTCGTGATTCGTGGGTTGGTAGGTTCAGTTAAGGGCACATGGGTCTTTTTCGGTTTTAATTAAATCAAAGTAAGGTCGTTTTGCCTATGTTTAGGACCCCTATATAAGTCATTTTAATCCCTAAATTCACTCATTAAGATCATTCTCTCAAATTCACCAAATAAATTGGGTTCGTCTCCAAAATAATTCTCTCTCTAGAAAGTTGAAGAAGAAGGAAGAGTTGAAGCTAGGGTCAAGGTCAAGTCTCCAATCCTCAAGCATTTGTGGGCTTTGTGATTAAGGTATGATGGATTTTCATCCATGGATTCCTTTCATCCATGGAGTCCCTATGTTTTCCCCAATTGAGAAGATAAAATCCCCAATTTGAGTTAGGGTTTCTTCCAATGTTGTGCGTATTGATGAATGTTGATCCAATTGAGTAGATTATAGTTGTTTATGATTGAATTGATAGAATTGCATGTTTTAAGGATGAAATTATATGTACTCATGCCTAACCCATGTCTAGAATGATGAAATTTATGTAATATGAATTTTATGCCATGAAAGGAGAATTTGTGGGTTTAGATGTATTCAATTTAGGATTGATGAGATACATTAAAATTGAAGCCTATATGATGAATCATGATTAGGATTGCTTTGAGATTGAAGATTATGATATGATTATGATATTGAATTGCTTGATATTGAGCACATAGAATGACTATGAGATATAGGGCTTTGAGAGTAAAGCTTATGTTGTCAATTGTTGGCTATTGTTGTAATTGATTGTGGAAGGGATAGTTCCCACATGAATTGCTTATGTTATCAATGTGAAAGGTTTTGTCACATTGAATGATTCTAGGTTGAAAGGATTGCTCACCAAAAATGAATCTAATGCTAATGACTAAGAAATTGATGAGGCTAGAGGCGATTACCCATGACCTCCAAATTAGATCGATATGAGGCGACTATTCGTATTCCATGAAGAAGGATAAATAGGTGATTACCCTTATTCCTTTAAGTTGAACAAGAGGCGACTCCTCATGTTCTTATGATATGATTGGACAAGATGCGAGTACCCATGATCCTTATAGAATGACAAAAGGCAAATACCCATGTCACATGATGTTGGACAAGAGGTGAGTACCCATGATCCATATGTTAAGTTGGACTAGAGGCGAATACCCATGATCCATATAAGGACTAGAAGTGATTACCCATGTTCTTTTGTAGTAAGGCAAAGAGGCAATTTCCCATGTCAATAAAAGATAAGCTAGATTATGATGTGATGTATGATAAGCTTGGATATTTGCTTGAGTTGCCTTCCATGATATTCTTGACTAGAGGTGGATGACCCAAGTCTTGACTAAGGATAAGTTGAGGTTACTTCAAGAAGTATTCCTCCCATGTTATGATAATTTATGTGCATTCATTATGCTTATATTTATGTTATTATTGCTTATGCTTGTGTTGATGTTTATGTTGGCTATCGTATTTAGTATATGTTTGTACTAACGCATACTCTTGCCTATATTTCATATCCAAATATAGGTTCCGGCGGTATCGACTCTCATCCCCGTGGCTAGGATCTTATAGAGCAAGACTTGAAGATTGGTGAGTCCTCATAGCATCCGAGGATATGGCCACCATTTCTCTTATGTTCTTTCATTTTTTGTTTTGAACACTATTGTATGGGCTGAGTCCCAAGATATTCATGTTTTAGATGGTTTGATACAAGTGTATTAGACTTCTACTTTTTTATATAAAATTTTGATTTTGGTTGAAATATGTTTTAAATTTCCGCTCATTTCTATTATCTTATGTTATGAAAGTTAAGTGGCTTATATGAGACCTCTCGGGGTCATGTATGTCATGTTACGTCTAGGGGGTATTCCTGGATCGTGACATGAAATTTTATATTTAAAATTTACCTATGTATCAATGTTTACTGGCACTTTGTCTGGAAGTGGGATGTTATGTTGCAATTTATAAGCAACATCTTGATCCACAGTTACTTGTTCAGATTTTTTGGTGTCAACCTCTACTACAGCATTTTTATTGGTTATAACAAAAAAAATTGTTATAATGATACAATGAATGATAAATAGATTTATACATAAATTTGTACTTACAATAACTTCCTTGGATACATCCTCGCCAACTCTTTGATCCTTTCATGTATCATTATACTATGTATATTAGTATATAAGTCAAATAATAATGTAGCAAAAGCTTGAACTTATACTACATTTGTTGTGAATAAATATTTTTTTGAAGTATCAACATAATGTATCTAAAAAAGTAAGAATGAATCATAAAATTCAAGTTGAAATTGGATGATTGAACTAATGTATCAAAAAAGTGTGAGATACTTTTAAGAATATTGATACTTTAATTAAATCTATATGATACTTACCTCTACTCCCTCTACAACATCATCCTGATTGGTTATACAAAATATTTTGTTATAATGATACATTGAATGAGTAGATATGTCATATACATAAACATAAACATAAACTTATACTTACAATAACTTCCTTAGATACACAACCTTCAACAAGAGCATCTCCTGTGGATGGAGGTTCTGATACATCCTCTCTGCCTCTTTGATCCTTTAATGTATCAGCATTTTATGTAGATTAGTATATCAATAAAATAATAATGAGTCAACAGTTGAAACTAATACTATATTATTTATGAATAAGAAAATTTTTAAGTTTAAACATAATGTATCTAATGCACTTATGAATGTATCATAAAATTCAAGCTGCAATTGAATGATTAAAATAATGTATCAACAAGTGTTAGATACGTTAATGAGTATTTGATACTTTAAATGAATGTATCTGATTCTTACTTGTCCGACCTCGTGTTGTTGTATGTGTGTTTGTTCTTCAGCCTCTACATCAGCATTATCAACGAGGTCGTTGTTGGTAAACTCCATAGTAATTGGAGACCTTGGTTGTTCAACAAATTGATTAGTAATTTGGGGTTGATTAACATTGGCTTCTTTGATTACCTCTTCCTCCGTGAGTGGAATCGATCTAGCAGAAATTTTCTTCAAGTAAAAAAAAATACCACATAATGAAAAAATAGCTTTACAAATAGTAAATATTTGGTAAATAACAAGTACCTTCCGTTTTAGCTTCCGGACTGCTTTCATCAGATCTGTGTGATTATTTTTTATTAAGACTTCTAAATCATCAAACTTTTTGTCCACCTTTAAACGGACTTAAATAAGTTAATATTGATTTACTGTAGAATAAATAATAATTCAATAATAATTATGAGAATCACTTACATATTCCTTCAGATATTACTTAACTTCTTCGATATCTGGAATATCTTTCTTTTCTTTAGGATCAGATGAAAGACCATGAAGATCGGGAAGATTACCAACAGAATCTGGAATAGAGAATGACTTTTTTTATATCACAGGAGACTGTTCTGGTTGTTCCATTGCACTACTTTTTGGTTTGGCCAAATCAACTTTATTTATTCTCTTCGGGGGTGGTGTAGATGAGGTACTAGATACACGTCTAGTTCTCCTTAAAATTTGATCAGGTGCTTTTGAAGAAAAATCCTCAAACCCAGGAATTTCTTCTGGTATAGCTTCTGTAGATTTATCAGTAGACATAGAATGTTCAAAATAAGAGACACCCATACTATCAGGCAAATCAAGTACCGCCAATTCCTCAGGATCCGATTGTATATTGGTACATGCATTCTAAATAAAATTTGTAAAGTTAGCATAACAAGCAGATTAGAGCATAGGGCATGTCACCTAAACGATACATTTGTTTTACTTTGGTTCTCTCTTGCGTCCATGATTTCATTAACCTGGAAAATGCATGATGTCCCCAAGGAATATGTTGATATCTACCATCTTCAACCATCAGAAAGTCATTAACATGGATAGATGCATCAGGTAGTTGTTAGAAAACAAATGTGTGGATGAAGTAAATAATTCTCATTTGGAAAGCATCCTGACTGTTGTCCCAACTACCTTGTAGAAAACGTTGAACAAATCGTCTCTTGCTCGCACTATTATACTTTACTAAATCAGAAAAATATCTTTGAACAAGCCTGCTCTCAGTAGAATTCGGATATTTAAAGTCATCGAAATTGCATATGCATTTCAGTCCGATTATTATTGCGAATTCTTTTATAGTGAAACGCAATATGTTGCCATTTGCATGCCGAATATGGAGCTCATTAATGTTATCTTGCTCAAGCTCAAGAAGCAACAAACATTTTGATATTTGACCCTGATAATTATAGGTATGAATGTCGAGGTATGATCAAAAAATAAAAATTTTAAACAACTCGATACCCTCGACCCATGTACTGATTCAAATCTTTTATAAAATCAATGTTGTATGTTGGATCAAACTTCAAAGAGTGAGTTGAAATTTGTTTGATCACATAATTCAAAGACTGTAATGGACAAAAAATAACAAACAGATAAATATTATACAAAAATAACAACATGCTACTAATGATACAAAAATAACAAATTGTTACACATGATACACTAATTGCCAACATCTATACATGATACACTAATTGCCAACAGTTTAATTTGATACAAACATGGCCCAACACTTATACATGATACAAAAAACTGACCAATATTTAATACTAATACAAACAATGACATACAAATAAATTAGTAAATTGTAATGATTCTTATGTGTAAATAATGTATCCTATGTGTAAATCTGATACATTTTAGTAAAATTTTGAATCATGTACTTATTAAACCATTTATGATGTATCTGATACCCATTGACTAATAGAATGTTAATAGATACAAAAATTACTATGAAACTAATGTTCAGATACACATAGATAAATAAATCTTGAATGATACATTATTGAATATTATTTTGTGCCAAATGACATGCGATCTAATGACTGATACGCAACTAATAATATTATAATACTTGATACAAAATATATTATAACTTAACAGAACTGACTTCCGTGGAAGTCTAATTGATTTAATTCAGGGTTAGTGTATCAACTGATTAAGATGATATTGATACATTAAACTACGAAACATGAATTTAGTCGTTTATGTATCATCAATTGATTAACTAACAAAAAAAAAATTAAAAATCGATAGAAGAAGATTGAAAACCTAACCTTAGGTAATGAAGGTCGAGAAATTGCAGGAGAAAATTTTCAACCCCTTTTTTTTAGGGTTTTATGAACCTGCGCTTTCGAAGATGAAGGCCCATCCTTTTTCAACTTCCCAACTTTTGCCTTCGCCATTATTAATGGATTGTGGAGCTTTTTTGATCTGTTTTCAGCCCAACCAATATCTTCGTAATCATAAATACAACGAGTGTTAGTTGATGGTGCATCATCCATGTGATTCAACAATTAGAAGAAGAACAAAAAAATAAAAAATAATGTCAGAAAACGGTTTGATGAGATGAAAGAACTACCGATTTCAATTTAGATTAGGTTTGACAGAAAAGAGACTTGATTTTGAAAAGTAATAAAGAAATTAACTGTCAAGAAAATGGAGAGAAAATTAGTCAAGAAAATGGAGAGAAAATTAGTCAAGAAAATGGAGAGAAAATTAAGGAGTGAAATCAGTAAGTGATAAACTTTGATTTTTTGAGTTGAGATTTATGTATCCGGCAATTTAGATTTAGGAGTAAAATAAGGGATTTGAGAAGTTTTTAGAAATGGGAGGGAATATTGAAAATTAGAAAAAAAAATGTATATATTGGTAATTTTCCCATTAAAATATGAGAGATCCCAGTCACTAAATATAGATTAAATGGACTCATTTCATTAATATGGGCTGAAAATTGCCACTCTATTTGTCTGAGATCGTTTTTTGACAATTTAACGTGCTTTTGTCAATTTGTTATATTTTTAAATCTTTAATTACTGGTAAATTTTATTTATTAGTTCAAATAGTAAACGGAAGAAATAAAAATGTTGAAAATATATACCAATAATAATAAGGAAAAAAGTGGTGATGATTTAATTTTCTCATATCTCACAAACCTAAAAGGAAAAAAAATTATAATGACCTCAAGTTTTATTTATTTATTTATTTATTTATTTATTATCTCTTTCACTTTACCTAAAATTATTATTTTTATCTTCTGAAAAATAACTTTTGTTATTCTGATGCTTATAACTTATTTTCTCCTAAAACATGACGAAATAAGTTATAAGCTTGTCACTTCCGTTGCAAACACATACAATAGTATCAGCATACAATAGAGTTTAGGATATTAAATCCTAGAGTATACTGATTTGAATTCGAGAAAGGGAAATAACTTGATTGGCAAAACACAAGCATTCTATTATTTTTTGGAATTGTAATTAAACTAAGAGTCTGTTTCGCATTGATATTGGGAGATCAGAAACAATTATTTTGAGAAAAAAATAATTTTGTTGAAAAATAAGGCGTTTTGCAAATCAGTAAAAAGTGCTTTTAAATGGAAGAGAGGAGCAGCTTTTCTGCTGTTGGGAGGAAGCTAAATTTTTCTGGTGTTGGGAGGAAGCTAAATTATTTTTCTTAAGATTAAAAATATTATTTTCTTATATACATATTTACCAATATATCTCTTATTAATTAGTTAACATATCTCATAAGTTTGGTTAAATTTCATTTAAGAATTTTATTTTTTATTTTTATATAATAAATTTTATATGTTTTCATGTTATTATTTATATATTATATATTATTTTATAAAATTATAAAAAAAGGTAACAACAATATTTTTGCAAGACTAGAAAAAGAAAAAAATAACAATTAAAGATTTCAGCCTCCCAAAAAGGGTATATTATTGATTGAACATTTAAATATTTTTATTTTAATTTAATAAAAATAAAAATTTAATTATTTTTTTAATAATAGATATTTAAAATAGTTTCTCTCTATAAAATAATTTTAATATTAAAAGTACATTAATAGATGTCTTTTTTGTAATTTAACTCTCAAAAATATTTTTTAAAAAAAATTAGTCAAACGCAATTTGCTTATGAAAAGTACTTCTCAAATGAATTATCCAAACATAAATTGTGTTTTTTTTCTTTTCAAACTCACTTTTTTTAAAAGTCATTTTAAAAAGTTATTTCTAAAAATAAGCTGATGCCAAACAGGCTATCCTATATTTGTTTTACGGGTAAAGAAAGACAACACTATTTTACCTTGAAGAGATTTGATTTCTATTCATGATATGTTCCTTCGTCAATAAACTTAAGACTCCTCCATTTCAATAAGGAAAGATTTAATTTAATAGTTACAATTTAATTAAGTTTAGAGCCGTAAATATATATTAGGATAATATTAAATGATAATATTTAAGTAAAATAGTAAATGACAATTTTGTTTATTAAATTGTAGTCATTTAAAAAAACACCAAAAAATTTCATTAATATTTCTAAGCATCTTCATAATTTTAAAGTAATACAAATTATTTAGTCATCTAGTAGATTCAATGTGTATTACGATACTATATGTTTTAATATTTGTTTTGTATCTTGCTACTATGTGTACATGGGATACTTTCGTTTTGAGTCGAGAATCTTCTAAAAAACAACATATATATTTTATCTAGATATATAAAGATATAAGTCAATAGACATCTTATCCTCGTTAGATCTGAATTATATTCAGTATGTTATTATTGTCGACGTCGAACGTGAAACTTGTCAATTCTTTGGATTACGAAAGGGCATTTCCTTGGTTGCCGACTTAGCTTGTCGCACCTATTGTTTGGTTGGACATTTCGTTCCAAAAACCTGATTGAATAATTTTCTTAATGACAAGACATTTCAGTACTACCAACATAAACTAAAAGTTAAACTTTAGTCTCTTTCAATTCAAAATTCTTAAGTCTTAGAAATGATTTTTTGTTCCCTAAATAATATGTTTTTATATCCAAATACTGCTTAAATTATATTCCTCCATCGACCGTGAAGAAAATAATGTGGAGACAAATTACATCACGGTTTTATGCAAGGACCATGCATATTTTAAAGGTGGCCAGTTGCTTCTTTATTTTTAAGTTGCTAATTGATTTCTTATAATCAGAGGAAGACCCACGTGTATAAGTGAGGGTGCACGTGCACCGATTAATTTCAGAAAAATCTATATTGAGAAACTAACATAAACTAAATATAATTAATTATGCACCTATGGAAAGTGTTGGGAAAGGCAAGGCACTAACAAGAATGCCCGACAGGATAACAGCGGAATAATACCCAAGTCAAACTTTCCTTTCAATTTGAACCAAGAGAAGACAAACCAAGTCAAGCAATACGAAGAATGGATAGCAAGTATATCAACCAAATAAAAACAACAAGATAAGAATAAGTCAATCACACAAGACACAACGATTTACGTGGAAAACCCTTTGATGTGAAGAGTAAAATACTACAGGACCAAAAACTTCACTATAAACACCAAGAGTTACAAAATTATTCTCCAAAATTGGCCACAAAACAAGCGCCAAACAACGAGCAACAACAAAACAAGATTGCACCAAAACTAGAGAATTAAAGGAGAAATTTCACACAAAAAATGAGCTACTGTTCACGCCCCAAAATCAGAAGCTATAGACCTCTAAATTCGATCTCCACCGTTGAATTGCAACAACCAGATTCTGAGAACTCTCATTTCGAATTTGAGCATGATCCAACGATTACCGAAGTGGTAAACTCTTTCTGAAGTGGACTGTTTGACCAGAAAATTTCCTGAAGCAAAACAGGATTTTTCTCTCTTTCTCTCAATCTCTAAAACGGATTTCTCTTGTGTTTTTGAAAATAAGACCTAAATAAGTCTTATATATGCCACATAATATTAGGCTTATGGGCTAAAGTGGGTTGGCCTAATAAGACTTTAATTTATCCAAGGGAAAAAAAAGATCTTTAACCCAACAATTCTCCCCCTCACAACTATGTGGAGGAAATCGCCATCCCGACGATCATGCAACAATCCCCAAACTTCCCTCTTGGCAAAGCTTTAGTCATCATGTCGGAACCATTATCATTGGTATGGATCTTTTCAAGTTCAAGAAACTTAGAATCCAACACATCTCGAATCCAATGATACCTCACATCAATGTGTTTAGACTGACCATGAAATGTAGCATTCTTGCCAAGATGAATAGCACTTTGACTGTCACAATAAAGCACATACCTCTCTTGAGCACAACCAAGTTCCCCCAAAAATCTCTTCATCCAGATCAACTCTTTGCAAGCTTCAACAGCAGCAATAAGCTCAGCCTCTGTAGTAGATAAAGCAACACATTTTTGCAACCTAGATTGCCAAGACACAGCTCCCCCTGCAAAAGTAATCAAGAAGCCTGAAGTAGACTTACGAGTATCAACATCACCAGCCATGTCTGAATCAGTGTAACCACAAAGAATAGGCTTCCCTGTACCAAAACACAAACTCAAACTAGAAGTGCCACAAAGATATCTCATAATACACTTTACAACATTCCAATGCTCTCTTCCCGGATTAGAAAGAAAATGGCTAACAATACCAACAGCATGAGAAATATCTGGTCTTGTACACACCGTTGCATACATCAAACTACCAACAACTGAAGCATAAGGAACTTTCTTCATATCTTCCTTCTCAGCATCACTGGAAGGACAATGTCTAGTACTCAATTTAAAGTGCATAGCTAAAGGTGTATTGACAACCTTAGCTTTGTCCATGTTGAATCTACGAAGTACTTTCTGAATATACTTCTCTTGTGACAACCACAACTT